>WNWK01004111.1:0-102500 GCA_009830355.1 Cherax destructor
TACATAATAGATAAAGTAGGAAAATGGATATTTAAATTTCTAACATATCACAGAGTGATGTACCAAGTAGTAAACAAAACTAAATCCAGTGTGAGTAGTGCAAGGAATAGTCCTGGCACCTTTACTGTTTCTAAAAGAAAACTATCTATAGCTTATTATAAGCCTTTGTGAATTATATAAAATGTGAATGCTTGAAACATTCCTCAGTAAAATACACACAAAAACTGCAAATACAATTAATCCGTTCAGACACCCAAAAATATTCACAAAAAATTAATTTTGTGAAGATTAACTATAGTTTTACATACACAAAACAATTATAAATACATATATAAAGTAATAAATTTATAATTAAACATTTAAAATAACATTTACTTACCTTTATTGAAGAGAGTTGCTGGCATCTGGAAGATAGGGAGGAGGACAGGGGGAAGGGTTAGTGTTTGGAAGGGGAATCCCCCTCCATAAGGACTTCAGGTAACAAGTTCTTATCTGGGGTTACTTCCCTTCTTTTTCTTTTAATGCCACTAGGACCAGCTTGAGAGTCACTAGACCCCTGTCTAGAAAAATAACTGTCGAGTGCTTTGTTTCTGGTGCCTCTTTAACATTTTCCTGAAGTAGGACAAGGTTTTGTCATTGAACAAGTTGCAGATGTGGCTTGTTTGAGCTTGCTCAGGGTGGTGTTTTTCAACAAATGTCTGCACATCATTCCATTTGGAACAAATTTCCTTAATCTCTGAAGAAGTTACTACCTCACCCTGTCCATCCTCCTCCTGTGAATCAATTTCCTCTACTGTCGTCTGATGCTGTTCCTGATGCTCTTGCAGCTCTTCAGTGGTTAGGTCTACCCTGTGCTCCTCCACCAACTCTTCCACTTCCTCACCACTCACCTCCAACCCCAGGCTGCTCCCCAATGCCACAATATCTTCCACAATAGGCACAGGGTCGTCAGGGTCAGTGTCAGCCTCAAATCCTTCAAAATCCCTCTTGTCAACACAATCTGGCCACAGTGGTCTCCAAGCAGAGTTCAAAGTCCTGGAAGTCACTCCCTCCCAAGCCTTACCTATATAAGGCCTATGCAATGGAGGATACTGAAGTGATCTTTCAGAACTCTCTTAGGTCAACTCAGTGTCCGAGGTCACTTCAAGCACTTTTGAAACACTGCTTTTGTGTACAGTTTTTGAAGTTAGAAATGACCTGCTGGTCCATGGGCTGGATAGAGGAGTGGTGTTAGGAGGCAAGAACTTCACTTTTATAAAACTGAAGTCCTCAGACAAATAGTCTTCCAAGTTGTGAGGATGAGCAGGAGCATTGTCCAGTAGCAGGAAGCACTTGAGTCCCAATTTCTTTTCCCAGGAGGTATTTCTTCACACTGGGGCCAAACACTCCAGTGAGCCATTCTAGGAAAATTGCCTTCGTAACCCATGCCTTGGTGTTAGCCTTCCAAAAAACACACAAATTATTCTTGTTCACATTGTGTTTCTTGAACACACTAGAATTTTCAGATGATACACCAGTAAAGACTTCTCTTTATAATCCCCACTAGCATTACCACACAACATGAGAGTTAGCCTGTCTTTCATGGCTTGTGTCCTGGCAGTGCCTTTTCCTCCTGAGTAATGTAGGTCCTGTTTGGCATTTTCTTCCAAAACAAGCCTGTTTCATCACAATTAAACACCTCACACACAACCCGCACATAGAAAAGAGGACTTACGACGACGTTTTGGTCCGACTTGGACCATTTACAGTCACACTAACACAAAGGACAGGTGGAAGGGGTTATATAGGCAGGCAAACAGGTGAGGGCACAAGAAAGTGGTGGAGGGGTAATAGTGGAAGTAGTAGTGGTTGGTAGACAGCAACCACTCAGGGAGGTACTACCATCCTGCCAGGTGACTGTGAAACAGAAACCTGAAACTGTTTTACATGATGGTAGGATTGCTGGTGTCTTTTTTTCTGTCTCATAAGAACATAAGAATGAGGAACACTGCAGAAGGCCTACTGGCCCATACAAGGCAGGTCCTTATCAAAACCACCACTACCTAAAAATTTCCCGTACTCACGACACAAATCAAACCCAGCCCCTCCCACTCATATATTTGTCCAATCTCTTTTTAAAGCCACCCAAGGTCCTAGCCTCTATCACAGTACTCGGAAGATTGTTCCACGCATCTACAACTCTGTTCGAAAACCAGTACTTGCCTATGTCCTTTCTAAATCTAAATTTATCCAATTTAAATCCGTTATTTCTCGTTCTTACTTGGTTCGATATCCTCAGTTAAACATGCAAGATTTCAGGTACGTCTTGCTACTTCTACTTACACTTAGGTCACACTACGCAAACATGTACACGTTTATTGTATACACACTCATCTGAGTTTTCTTTGATTTTATCTTAATAGTTCTTGTTCTTATTGCTTTTCCCTTTCATATCCATGGGGAAGTGGAATAAGAATCTTTCCTCCGTAAGCCATGCGTGTTGTAAAAGTCAACTAAAATGCCGGGAACAATGGGCTAGTAACCCCTTTTCCTGTATAGCTTACTAAAAGAAGAAGAAGAAAATCGTCAAAGTGGGATGTTTGAATGTGCGTGGATGTTGTGCGAATGATAAGAAAGAGATGATTGTAGATGTTATGAATGAAAGAAGCTGGATGTCCTGGCTTTAAGTGAGACAAAGCTGAAGGGGGTAGGAGAGTTTCAGTGGGGAGAAATAAATGGGATTAGATCAGGGGTTTCAAATAGAGTTAGAGCTAAAGAAGGAGTGGCAATAATGTTGAATAATCAGTTATGGCAGGTAAAGAAGGAATATAAATGTATAAATTCAAGGATTATGTGAAGTAAAATAAAGGTTGGATGTGAAAAGTGGGTTATAGTAAGTGTTTATGCACCTGGAGAAGAGAGAAGTGTAGAGGAGAGAGAGATTTTGGGAAATGTTGAGTGAGTGTGTGGGGAGTTTTGAACCAAGTGAGAGAGTAATTGTGGTTGGGGATCTTAATGCTAAAGTGGGTAAAAATGTTGTGGATGGAGTAGTAGGTAAATTTGGGGTGCCAGGGTAAATGTAAATGGGGAGCCATTAATTGAGCTATGTGTAGAAAGAGGTTTGGTAATAAGTAATACATATTTTATGAAAAAGAGGATAAATAAATATACAAGGTATGATATAGCACGTAAGGAAAGTAGTTTGTTGGATTATGTATTGGTGGATAAAGGTTGATGAGTAGGCTTCAGGATGTACATGTTTATAGAGGGGCAACGGATATATCAGATCATTATTTGGTTGTAGCTACAGTTAGAGTAAAAGGTAGATGGGACAAAAGAAAATGGTAACAGCAAGTAAGAGAGAGGTAAAAGTGTATAAACTAAGGGAGGAGGAAGTTAGGGTGAGATATAAGCAACTATTGGCAGAAAGGTGGGCTAGTGCAAGTAGGAGTAGTGGGGGTTGAAGAGAGTTGGGATAGTTTTAAAAATGCAGTATTAGAATGTGGGGCAGAAGTTTGTGGTTATAGGAGGGTGGGTGCAGGAGGAAAGAGGAGTGAGTGGTGGAATGAAGAAGTAAAGGGTGTGATAAAAGAGAAAAAGGTAGCTTATGAGAGGTTTTACAAAACAGAAGTGTTAGTAGAATAGCAGAGTATATGGAGAGTAAAAGAAAGGTGAAGAGAGTGGTGAGAGAGTGCAAAAGAAGAGCGGATGAAAGAACGGGAGAGGCTCTGTCAAGAAATTTTGCTGAAAACAAGAAAAATTTTGGAGTGAGATAAACAAGGTAAGAAAGCCTAGGGAACGAATGGATTTGTCAGTTAAAAACAGAGTAGGGAGTTAGTAGATGGGGAGCTGGAGGTATTGGGTAGATGGCGGGAATATTTTGAGGAACTTTTAAATGTCGATGAAAAGAGGGAGGCGATAATTTCATGTACTGGCCAGGGAGGTACAACATCGTTTAGGAGTGAAGAAGAGCAGGATGTGAGTGTGGGGGAGGTGCGTGAGGCATTACGTAGAATGAAAGGGGGTAAAGCAGCTGGAATTGACGGAATCCTGACAGAAATGTTAAAAGCAGGGGGGGATATAGTGCTGGAGTGGTGGGTATTTTTGTTTAATAAATGTATGAAAGAGGGGAAGGTACCTAGGGATTGGCAGCGAGCATGTATAGTTCCTTTATATAAAGGGAAGGGGGATAAAAGAGAGTGTAAAAATTATAGGGGAATAAGTTTACTGAGTATACCAGGTAAAGTGTATGGCAGGGTTATTATTGAAAGAATTAGAGGTAAGACAGAGAGTAGGATTGCAGATGAGCAAGGAGGCTTTAGAGTGGGTAGGGGATGTGTAGATCAAGTGTTTACAGTGAAGCATATATGTGAACAGTATTTAGATAAAGGTAGAGAAGTTTTTATTGCATTTATGGATTTAGAAAAGGCATATGATAGAGTGGATAGGGGAGCAATGTGGCAAATGTTGCAAGTGTATGGAATAGGTAGTAAGTTACTGAAGGCCGTAAAGAGTTTTTATGAGGATAGTGAGGCTCAGGTTAGGGTGTGTAGGAGAGAGGGAGATTACTTCCCGGTAAAAGTAGGTCTTAGACAGGGTTGTGTAATGTCACCATGGTTGTTTAATATATTTATAGATGGGGTTGTAAAAGAAGTAAATGCTAGGGTGTTGGGGAGAGGGGTGGGATTAAATTATGGAGAATTAAATGCAAAATGGGAGTTGACACAGTTACTTTTTGCTGATGATACTGTGCTTATGGGAGATTCTAAAGAAAAGTTGCAAAGGTTAGTGGACGAGTTTGGGAGAGTGTGTAAAGGTAGAAAGTTAAAAGTGAACATAGATAAGAGTAAGGTGATGAGGGTATCAAGCGATTTAAATAAAGAAAAATTGGATATCACATTGGAGAGAGGGATTATGGAAGAAGTAAATGTTTTCAGATATTTGGGAGTTGATGTGTCAGCGGATGGGTTTATGAAGGATGAGGTTAACCATAGAATTGATGAAGGAAAAAAGGTGAGTGGTGCATTGAGGTATCTGTGGAGACAAAAACGTTATCCATGGAGGCAAAGAAGGGAATGTACGAAAGTATAGTGGTACCAACACTCTTATATGGGTGTGAAGCATGGGTTGCAAATGCTGCAGCGAGGAGGAGGCTGGAGGCAGTGGAGATGTCCTGTCTAAGGGCAATGTGTGGTGTAAATATTATGCAGAAAATTCGAATGTGGAAATTAGGAGAAGGTGTGGAGTTACTAAAAGTATTTGTCAGAGGGCTGAGGAGGGGTTGTTGAGGTGGTTTGGTCATTTAGAGAGAATGAATCAAAGTAGAATGACTTGGAGAGCGTATAAATCTGTAGGGAAAGGAAGGCGGGGTAGGGTCGTCCTAGAAAAGGTTGGAGGAAGGGGTAAAGGAGGTTTTGTGGGCAAGGGCTTGGACTTCCAGCAAGCATGTGTGAGCGTGTTAGATAGGAGTGAATGGAGACGAATGGTTTTTGGGACATGACGATCTGTTGGAGTGTGAGCAGGGTAACATTGTGTGAAGGGATTCAGGGAAACCAGTTAATTGATTTAGTTGGACTTGAGTCCTGGAAATGGGAAGTACAATGCCTGCACTTTAAAGGAGGGGTCTGAGATAGTGACAGCTGGGAGGGACTTTTCTCAGCTGTCGTATCTGAGCTCCTCTGCAAAGACAGTGATTATGTATGAGTGTGGTGAAAGTGTTGAATGATGATGAAAGTTTTTTCTTTTTGGGTCACCCTGCCTCGGTGGGAGACGGCCGACTTGTTGAAAAAAAAAAAAGTAGTGGTAATGGAAGTAGTAGTAGTGGAGTCAGTCATATTCTAGGAAAGGAGCACTGCAATGAAGCTGGCAGCCTGCATAGGGTAAGGACATGAACACAGAGGAAAAAAATAAAATAAAATAAAGAAGGACAAATACAAGGAAAAAGAAAAGAAAGAAAACCCGGAGGAGAAGGGGGAAGAGATAGAAGGAATCAGGTTAAGTCATGGGTGTTCTGAAGTTTGGAGCATTTTACAATGTAATGGGAGAGGAAAGCATCTACAGAGACAAAGCCAGGGCTAAGATTCATACAGGGAAAGTTGTGTATAAGGGAGGATTCAACCAGACTGTGAAAGTTGGATGTAGGGTAGACAGTTTTAGCAGATGACCAATCAATAGGATGACTGTGATCTCTGACATGACAGAAAAGAGCATTATTAGTGTCGGCAAGCCTAACACTATTTTTGTGCTCCCTAAGTCTGTCAGAAAGAGATCGGCCAGTTTCTCCAAAGTACTGAAGAGGACAGGAGGAGCAAGAAATAGAGTAGACACCAGGAGAATCTATAGAGGGAGGGGAGGTATGAACTAGATTAGTGCGAAGAGTGTTAGTTTGGCGAAAGGTAAGTTTGATGTCTAAGGAACAGAGAGAGTTGTTGAGATTAGAGAGACCAGAGATGTAAGGAAGGCAGAGAATAGGAGAGTTCCCAGGAGTAGAGGGTTTAGGAGAGAAGAAAGTCTGTTTGGCACGAGAGAAAGCAGTCTATGAAATGGGAAGGCTAGCCAAGGCGGGAAAATGAATTGTGTGTTAGTGTGACTTTGTAAATGGTCCAAGTCGGACCGAAACATCGTCGTAAGCTCCTCTTTTCTATGTGCGGGTTGTGTGTGTATTGTTCCAGTCACAGTATTGTGCCTTTTTTGTTAATTAAACACTTGTTGGGGTTCGAATTTTTCAGTGTCTACGAACCCCTTGAATTCCTGCACAAACTTTTCAGCAGCACGCTTGTCTGAACTGGCTGCCTCACCATGCCTCAAAACTGTGTACACCACTACATTTCTTAAATCTCTCAAACCAGCCTTTGCTGGCTTTAAAATCACTCGCATCAGCACTGGT
Source organism: Cherax destructor (assembly GCA_009830355.1). Lineage (NCBI taxonomy): Eukaryota > Metazoa > Arthropoda > Malacostraca > Decapoda > Parastacidae > Cherax > Cherax destructor. The sequence continues at coordinate 6,866 of WNWK01004111.1, forward strand.
TCCAGGCATTGTCTTGACAAGATCTGCGTGCAACTGCCTTGCCTTTTCACAAATTATCACTGTGGAAACACTATCACCCTCTATCTGTTTTTCATTGATCCACACCGCCAACTTCTCAACCTCATCCACTGTTTTCGATCTATTTTTGGCAAACATGTCAACATCTTTTGCAACATTAGATTCCTTGATTTCTTCTCTCTTTGCCAGGATAGAGGTGATAGTAGATTGGTTTTTGTTGTACATCCTGGCAAGCTCACTCACATGTACGCCACTCTCATATTTTTCTACTATTTCCTTCTTCAGTTCGATGGTGTTCCTCACTTTCTTTACCACAGGGGTGCCACTAGGAAGCTTCTTTGGACCCATGGTGACTTATTTCACAGTGACAATCACTAAACCAGCAATATACACAATAAATTTATTGTGAAATGTTTGAATGAGCGCGCTGGGTAATGTTCTCTCAATGGTAAACAACGCTAGACTGGCTCACGACGTCTGCGCGGCGAGGCGCGCAAGCACGGGCAGGCGGACAGGTCTGGTACCCGGACCGATAGTTGAGGGAATGAGCGGTTGGCGAGGGAAAATTTGACCGAAAAAAAGCTATCGAAACTCGAAATCACCGATACTCGGACCGACCGAAAGTCGAGGGTCCACTGTACAATAAAAGAATACTGTCAAAATCCAAGACTCACTATTTCAACCTTCTACCAGCAAATCCAAGAAATATTGATAGAACAGGTCTTCATGAAGAAACTGGACAAGTGCTTGAAGTCTGTGCCTGATCAGTGAGGTTGTAAGAGGTGTGATCAATGAAGTCTGGCTTAAGATTGAGCTGTGGAACTCTAGAAACTAGTCACAGGTAAATGCTGGACCTGCTACTTCCCAGCTGTTTGAGGGTGTTGAACTCCAGCCTCTGGGTCTGCTTTTAAAGATTGAGTCCCAGGTCCAACTTGGCTATTTAAACCTTGGGCTCTAGCTGCTGGACCTACTCATCTGTATGAAGGGAAGTTTTAGTGTGCTCCTTAGCTATGCATGTGTTGTTGGAGGGTGTTGTGCTATTCCTGTGTAAAGGTTAAATTCTGACTTGTCTGCTATTAACCGTCTTCAAGGTGGTTGAACTCTAACTTCTAGTTTTGGTACTCAAGTCACATGAAACCTTTTTAATGTTAACTTAGTAACTAAAACATGAGGTTAAATATTCATTGAGTCAACTTTGAAGTAGTTTGGGTCATCTCTGCCCTTGTATTTCACTCCTTGTATGCCTTCTGATTGATGGCCTGATCTGCCAGACATGTTGCTTGCAGCTCTAGGTGTAATGCAAGCACCACAGCTCTACTGATTAGAAATGGGTTGAAATATGTGAAGTTTCCTCTTGGAGGTAAGGGTCTGTTAATTCCCTCGTGTGATCAAAACTCACAACTGAAATAGAATAGGAGAGCTGTATATTGCAACCTCTAACTGCTGAAGGTTGAAATATGCAGCTTAATATTCTGTTTCATTTCTGTCTCCATATATATGGGCTGTTTGGAGTGACATCTAAAGTGTTATATCTGGGTGCCTCTGCAAAGACAGTGATACTGTGTGAATGATGGTGAAAGTGTTTTTCTGTTTTGGGTCACCCTGCTTCGGTGGGAGATGGCCGTTGTGTTAAAAAAAAAAAAGGGCTTTAGATCTCAGTTTAACTAAATGTTTGACACTTCATTTATCATTACCTGTAATTTTAATGGGAGGGTATTAAAGACCTCTGATCTTGGTTTTAGAGTTATTTCCTATCTGTTAATGGTGCTGGGGATTATTTTTCCCATGACCGGTCTCGGACCAGGCCTCTTAGGTTAGAAAGGAAATATTGCAGGATTGAGAGTCGAGTTTGTAAGCTTTACCTGTGACATTGTGTTCATGAAAGGAAGAATCAGCAATCCTTTCAAGGTGTAAAATATTTTACAGGTTTCCATTTCACACTCGTTTGACAGAACAGTTGTACATCCCTGGATCGTTGCTGTCTACTAACCTACTAATTTAATTTTATTTTACCATGACTGTATAACAGCATAATTTTTATTTTACTCATTGATGCATGCCAATTACTTTATCTTTAGGAACACCTGAAGATGCACTACCAAGCCGGGCTAATGATTCTAGCCTGACACCCAAGCAACTGCGCTTCCACCTTCCCAAAATGAGAGTTGATGAGCCTGTGGCAAAGAAACAAACTATGGATAAAAAGGAAGAAGTTGTAGTTAATCATCATTCTATGACAGAGGATGAGGACTCTGAGAAGGAAACACTGGATGAAGAGGAGCCAGAAATAGAAGCAGAAGATGAAGACGAGGAGACAGAAATGGAAGCACAGTACACAATATATGAGACAGAAGCAAAGGAAAAGGATAGAGAACGTGTTCTTGTAAAGTTAGAGGAAATAAAGCGTAAATCCACCTCGTTATTCCCTCGCCCAGATATTCACACACTGAAGATGAATCCTCTTAGGTGAATATATTATGCATTATTATTGCTTTGTATAATATATATGTTATGGTTGAATGTCAAGAAGTGTAGTTGTCTTAGATGCATGTCCATATTGCTTATTACTGTACTTGGTGTTCATTGTCTCTGTTGTAGGTATAGAGCTGCTTCCTCCAACCTGTAATTCCTTCATCTACCTCCACCACCTCTTCCTCTTCCTCATGTTTCTGCCCTCCTTTCTCCCTTTCTCCCTCATTCATTTATTTTTCTTCCTTCCTCACTGTCCATCATTCCTCTTCCTATCCCTTTCCTCCTCACATGCTGTACCTGCTTTTTTTCTATTCTCTTCCTTCTTCTTCCCCCCCCCCTTCTCTCCTTCCTCTCTCCTTGTCTTGTCTCTCTCCCTTTCTCCCCCTTCTCTTCCTTCTCCCATCATCCCTCTCCAACTTTTTTTTCTTGCTCCTTATCCCCTTCAACTCTTACTATTGCCCTTGTATCCCTCATTCTTCCTGATTCCTCTCATATTCCTAATCTTCCCTCTTTATCCCCTTGTTTTGCCTTCTCCTTCCTTTTCCCCTCCTCCCTCTTTCCTTCTCATTGCTTTGTTCCTTGTACTGTGAAAAGGATGTAAGTAATAGTATATGGTGTCCAGCTTTGGAGCCTTTCCTACTAACCGTGATCTAATATGAAAAATTTTCAACTAGGAAAATAAATGGTAATAAATTAACCATAAGATATGATAACGATCTTGTATCAGATGCCTGCATATTTCTCAGTGATTCTATATCTTTAGCTAGAAAATGAGTGATGGTAAATGTTTCCTTTGGGTCACCCTACCATGGTAGGTAATGTCTTCTTTTTAAAGCTGGCCATCTCCCACTGAGATAGGGTGGCCAAAAAAAAAAAAAAACAACTTTCACTATCATTCACATTATCCTTAAATATTTTATTCCTTCACTAAACTTAACTTTCAGTGGGGAAAGGTAAGAGAAAGGGAAGGCCAGGCATACTTGTGATTGCTGCTTGGTAGTTACAGTGGTAGAGCAGTATTGGTTGTGTCTAGTTATCATTTGTTGTACAGTGCCTTTATGTTTGCAGAGCTGAAGCAAAAACTGCCTTTTGTTTACCTTCTGATATGCCACTATGATAAAACTTTCTAGTATCTTTTTGCCTTATTTCCATGTGTAGTGCAGGCTCTTGCTCTTTATGGTGGTGGTGTAAAGAAGCCTTTTAAATTTCCTTTTATGATCCTGTATGGGTTTTTTTTTTTTTTTAATGTTGGCCAGTGTAGCATGTTTCATTCCTTTAACCCTTTCGGTGTTCGTGCTGTTGTTCTAAAGCTTTGAAGCCAGTGTCCTTACCATAGTACTAGCCATGAACTCATCTCACTCAGATAAACTGTGAGTGGTAAATTTGGGCTTAGATATGAGAGAATGGGTCTATGCGGTAAGTGTGCACCATATAAAAAAAAATCCTGCAGCACGCAGTGCATAATGAGAAAAAAACTGCAACGGTGTTCTTTGTTTAAAACTGACTTTGTGATGTACTTTTGTATGTTTTTTATGGTTGTATTCCCAGTTTTTTGGTCTCATTTAGTAGAATGGAAGATATTACAGAAATAGAGATGATTTTGATTGGAAATATCTTGAAATTGAGCTGAAAGTAGCGGAAATATTCAATTTTTGCTAATACTCCAGAGTAAACAAATCACGTCACTCGTTCAATACACGTCCAACTAGTCATTCTAATGTTCGTTCATGAATGCACTGACGTTATTTATACAATTATTATAATAATGCATAACAGTAAATCTTCTATTTTTTGTGTGAATAAATATTCAAAATGGAATTCATATGTAAAGCCTGGGAACATAACTGAACAGAGGAAATGTTATTTTAGTGCCAGGAATGCCTGCATTGTTTGTTCTGGACCCTATTTTGAAATCTTTGAAATTGGCCAAATTACCAATTTCTGATCACTTTGTTGTATAGTTGAAGTAGTTGACGTGCCGATTTCTTGTGCTCAGTCAATAAAATGGAAGACCTGTTAGCAAATGGATAAGAATTTGGTCAACTAGAACAATGTAATTGGCCTAAAATAGGACTCAGTTGGCAAAATCACCAATGCCTAAATATTATTGACAGCAAAATTCGTGAAAACGTAATTTCGTCAGTTTCCCATCAAATTTCATGTTTTGTTTTATTACCTTCATAAGAAAAAAAAATTGAAAATTCTTGGACACTGTGATCGTAATTCCGCTTGGTGATCATAATTCGCCAAAGACACGTATGCCTGGCCTGAGCGGCCCAACACACCATTCAGAGTCAGTGTGCCATTGTTTACCAGCGAGCGACGGTCACCCCACGCGTTCATACGATACATTTCATCATTATTCCATTCTTTTTAGTGCTTGCAACTGCTAAATAAGCCACCATGGGCCCAAAGAAAGCTCCTAGTGCCAGCCTTTACGAAAGGGCTGGCACTAGAGGGGAGAATGTGTCTTCTTAAGTGATTCAGTGATTTTACGATAAGTTATGATACTAAAGCAGCAGGAGTTGATAAAGGCTATAGTGCCAGCCAGCAATAAAGTGTAGCATTAACAGTGTAGCAAGTAAGTTAAGCGATAGAAAAATGACGACACGAAACTTAACTCCTCCAATATTGTTGGAGTCATATAGGGCGACTGAAAACACCACCGTGTGTCTGGCGGCCATCACTATGTAAGGCTTATCTTTCAGTGGCCCTTATACACCCCACAACACCAGTCCTCATATTCGTAATGATATTTTATTCATTCTAGAGTATATATCATGTTTCTATGTTATTAATATTGTTTATTATGTTATTAGATGAATTGTGATAGATAAATAAGCCATAGAGTTTATTTTAGTGTCATATTGAAGGACTATCTTGTCCTGTCCCCAAACACACACACCCCTGTTTTCGACACAATTCCAAACATACACCAGAAACAGAACTCTCTGGAACACTTTTTTGAGCAACAGGGGTCCAGTGACTCAAGCTGGTCCTAGTGGCATTAAAAAACAAAGAAGGGAAGTAACCCAGGAAAAGGACTTGGTACCTGAAGTCTTTATGGATGGGGATTCCCCTTCCAAACAATAGCAACTCTTCCATCCTCTTCCCTCCTCCCGTCTTCCACACATCAACGACTCTTCAATAAAGGTAAGTGTCATGTTATTATTGTTTTATTCTTCGTGTCTCGTTGTTTTCTGTGTAATTTAATGTATAGTTAATGTACAAAAATATTTTATTTTAATACTTTTGGGTGTCTGATTATGTAATTAAATTTCCATTATTTCTTATGGGGAAAATAGATTCGGAGTTCGTAATATTCGGTGTTAGTAACTCCCTCTGGAACAGATTAATTACGAAAACCGGTGGTCCACTGTATATATAAATCATGAAATAACTTTAAAACACTTAATTTTGGAAAGTTTCCAGACATAATGGAGAGAGACAGTGTTCACGGAGCTCATAGAGAATGTAAACAAACCGGGTGGGGCGCAGTGACCATGTACAAAAATATTTTATTTTAATACTTTTGGGTATCTGATTATGTAATTAAATTTCCATTATTTCTTATGGGGAAAATAGATTCGGAGTTCATAATATTCGGTGTTAGTAACTCCCTCTGGAACAGATTAATTACGAAAACCGGTGGTCCACTGTATATATAAATCATGAAATAACTTTAAAACACTTAATTTTGGAAAGTTTCCAGACATAATGGAGAGAGACAGTGTTCACGGAGCTCATAGAGAATGTAAACAAACCGGGTGGGGCGCAGTGACCATGTTAGAAAGTCACGTGGGAGGAGCCGTATAGCGAGTTTTGGTCATAATTTGAAATATCCGTATTAGTGGAATGCCGTTAGGCGAAACACCGTAAAGCAGGGCCCTACTGTATTTTTTTTTTTTTTTTCCCCAAAAGAAGGCCAGCCATCTGAAACAGTGCTTACGTTCTGTAGTCCGTTACCATCAACAGCCTGGTTGATTAGGCAATAAGAAGAACATAAGAAAGAAGGAACACTGCAGCAGGCCTACTGGCCCATGCGAGGTAGGTCCAAGTCTCCAACCGGCTTAAGCCAATGCCCCGACCCAGCCAGGTCAGGTTACATTCACTTAAGGAAGGAGCACGGCTTCTGACCTAGTGACACAAGCTAGTCAGGACCAACTCACACCCACCCGCACCCACTCATATATTTATCAACAAAGAAATCTGGCTTCAGGCAGGGCTGCAGAGATAGAACCCTCAAAGCTGGTCACATGTGTGTCTTGTTAAACTGCTTTTAACAAAAAGAATTCACTAACCAAAGCTTATTTACCGTATATGCTTTGCTTTGACAAAAGTAATTCTTAGTGAAAAATGGTATGGTGATACTGACAAGGTGTGGAAAAAGACACTTGTGTACAGTTTAGGACATTTATTAGAGGAAACGTTTTGCCACAAGTAGCAAAACATTTCCTCTAATAAATGTCTTAAACTGCACATAAGTGTCTAATTCTTAGTAATATCCAAGATTAATTAAACTCTGGCATGTTAGAGGCTTTCTTATTTTTTGTTTAAATGAAGTCCAGTTATTACTAATGATATTTCCTTTAATTTACTCTTTATAAATAGGCTATTTATTTAAATATATTAATAGCGTATTTTTTAATGTTTTATCTGTGGAACATTATATAAAAATTCACTGTAAATTGGATTTAAAATTATGAGTTATTCAGGAAGGATTCATTAATATTTATAACTTGAAATTTAAAAGCAAAACATTAAAATTTTAGAATTTGGATTTCCCTTTATTGTCAGAAAATGAAGAGTGAGATTAGAGGTCATAAACTGTCTCATTTTAGGCTTGACAACAGCAGCAGCTTATGGATGAAGTATTTGCTTTCTTTCCCACTTTATTAAGTTAGCAATCATTCCCTTACTCTTGTGTCAGGAATCCGGATTCTGGGATCCCAACGCCTCGTCAACCACTCCATGGCTGTGTTGCCAAAACTTCTGGCACGTCACCTGTATTACATGAGAGGTTAGCAGATTCCTCTGGGAGTCAAGCTTATGGGTAATATGGGTATAGGAATGTGTATTGCTGATACATGAGCTGAATATGGGTGGCAGAGTGTTTTTATTCATTAACATTACATTATCAGTATCTTAAAAATATGTTAGCTCCAAATTTAGGCTATCTTGTTCTAATATTGGTTTTTCTATAAGTTATTTTGATTTTAGAACTGTAATTGAATACTGTCTCTCTTTCAGCTTCTTTAAGGAATGTGTAGATGAAGAGGAGGCCCATGAAGAAAAAGAATGTTTCTTTGAATATGCAGGTAAAGACATCACCGTCAATGACACATTCTACAGCTTTACTGAAGAGCCTCCAAAAGTGTGTGCCAGTTTGGATACTGATGCAAGAATTAGAAGTGATGACGAATTAAATAGTAATGAAGAATTAGAAGGAGCAGAAAGATCAAAAGAAGCTGAAGAGAGTGAAGCAGAAACAGATATATTTAATGAATTTGAGGATAGTGAAGATGGAGCTGCAGAAAGATCAAAAGAAGTTGGAGATAGTGAAGAGGATGTTGTGTGTGAGGAGAGGCATGAAAGCAGTGAGGGGGAGTTGCAGTGTGATGTTGAAAAATCTGTTGAGGAGGAGAATGCTAAGCCTCAGGAAGATGATAAGGAGATAAACTGTGGAAAGATTCATGGGAATATGGATGAGGAAGGCAGTGAAATTTCTGAGAAGGAAAATACAGCTATATGTAATGAAGTTGCTGAAAAAAGACAAGATGGGATACTCTGGCATGTTAGGCATTCTGATGTTAGTAATCGTGAAGAAATGTTCCATATTTCTGGAACTGTAGAACATTTGGAAAAAATTGAGCAAGATAATGGTACAGAAAAAAGCATTGGGGATATTACACAACATGAAGCCGAAAACCAAGAAAATGAACTAAACGTATCTTTGAATAATTCTCAAATCATTGTTCCTCTTGAATTTTCTGATTCTGAGAGTGAACCAGAAATATCTGCTGCACAAAACAACTCCAGCAAGACGGTATATGATTTAAAGGAGAAAGTATATGATACAGTGCAAGCTAAATTAAATACTAGGGGGAAAGAAAAATCCATCACTCAGGAAACTAAATCACCCCAAATTGAAAAGGAAAACCTCATTGCTTCTCCAAGGAAATTTGTCTTAGAAAATTACTTAACTAAAGAGAAGACAGAAAAGACTACATACAGAGAAATATTGCTAAGAACAAAAGAGCCTTTAAGGAAAGAACAAAATGATGATGAAATTAAGAAAGAGGAAATGACAGTGATGATAACTGATAAAACTGTGACAAAAACCTGTGTAGTTAATGAACAAATTATGAATGAAGATAGTCAGATTACTGAGGATGAGGAAATGATTACCGAAGCCATAACTGAAGACAATAGATACATTTCCCTTGACACATCTGAACACTTCAGTCCCTTGCACTTCTCAGATTCTGAGAGTGAAGATGATAGTAGCAACAAAACATCATCTCAGGCTAAAGCTAACTCGTATGTTACACATGATGAACGAGATGAAGTACATGAGGATAATATTGATAAAGAAACAATTATGGAAATTAATATTCATGAACAACATGGAGTTAAAGCTAACATTCCTGAAGAAATAGGCAAGGAGCCAGAAGGTGTAGTAGCAGATAAAGCAGTTGGACTGATAGAGGTTAATGAAGCACATATTTCTAAACAAGACCAAGGTAATGTAGCGACAGACTTGGAATTTTTGCCGGCCTTTCCAAATGAGGTACAGGTAAGTGATACCTCTAATTTTGAAATTTCAAGTGAAATGGGTGAAATAGTTACAGCTCCTTCTGAGCATAAAGAAACTTTAAGTGACTTAAATGAAGAAGAAACTGAAGCTGTCATAGAAGACAGAGAATTTACCCAAGCTAATGGAAGAGTTCATTTAGATGAATTTTCCCAAATATCTCAGTCTGAAGAGAATACTAGTAAGACAGCTTTAGAACTAGAAGATAAGGATGAAAAAAGACATTTATTTAAAAATCCAGTTCCTTTACTGCAGGTAACAGATGTAGGAGGAAATATCCTGGAAACAGAGAGTGAGGATATAGAAATGGAAGGTGAAAATCTGTGTACTGAATTGGAGCCAGAATGTACAAATGGAGCTAATAAATTAAAAACTTCTGATGATAAAACATATGTTGACCATAATATTGGATCAGACTCTCATTTACTGTCAAACTCTTCACAGGAGTCCATGGAACTAGAACACTCAGCAGTGACAGAGCAACAGAAAGAGCCATTTGCATCTATACTAGAGAATGATACAGAGATCGCTTTGGACAGAAAAATCTTCACTAAAAATGCAGAGGAAAATTTGGCATCAGTATCACCAAGAAAAACTGATATTGCAGACTCTGCAAGTAAAATCGAAAGAAATACCTTTTTATCAAATAGTTCAAGAACTAACGATGCTCAAGACACTTGTGGCAATGAAAGTTCCCCCAAAATTTCTCATGTGAAGAATTTGAGTCAGACTGATGTTCCAAATATGGAAGCGATACCAGCCAGGGAAATAATTCCAGCAGTCTCTACAAAGAAAAGTTCCAGGCTTGCTAGCTCTGCATCCATTCCTCTTAAAATTAGTGAGGAAAAAGACTTTACAATTTCCACAAGCCCAAGTTCAAAACTCCCTGATATTATAGTAACCACCACTACAGAGACAAGTTTGAGAGGTGTTGCAGCAGAATTCCCTTCAAAAGTTAATGAGGAAAAAAATCTAACAACCACACCAAAGAGAAGCTTGAGACAAAGTGACACTACAGATAAGTCACCTAAAACTCAAGAAGAGGTACATGTACAAACTTCACCAAAGAAATTCTTGAAACAGAGTGACACTGAGGACACTTCTACCATTGATGACAATGAAACAGATTTAACAGTATTGACAAAGACAAGCTCAAGACAATATGATACTTCTACCAAATCTGTTGAAGGAACTGTCTTAGCAGTTTCACCTAAATTGATTTCAGAACATGAATCTGAAGTTACACTCAAAGTTGAAGAGAACATTGCTTTGAAACCCTCACTGCTAAAGGGAACAGAAATTAATCTTCCAGCTACTCCTACCAAGCCCATGGAGAAACAAATTATAGAAACACCACCTAAAGCATACAAGTCAACCCCATCAAGTAAAGCTGCAAAAGGAACCCCTTTGAGACGAAGTCTTAGGCTTAGTACCTCATCACCTTCTACTCCTGAGATGATGACCAGATCGGGAAGAAAAATTCTCCAGGTTCGAACACCAGTCACAAAATCAAGAACACCACGCATCACTCCCTCTAAAAGACCCAAAGAAGACTTGGTAGATACTGAAGAACTACAGAAAGTCTCCCAGAAATTAGATTTATCCTCTCAAAATGTCTCTCACAGTACAACACTTCCTGTATTAGATCTTGATGTTTCTGTATTAGATCTTCATGTTTCTTCAACACCACCTACTCAGCATGTGTTGCCTCCTACTGTATCACCAACTGCAAGGCAAAATACTGGGGAAATTGCTGTTGTCACGCCAAGTAGACCAAGGAGACGATCTACTCGAAAAAGTATTTCAGAGGAAATTTTAGAAACTATTGTAGAAGAAAAAGATAAAGCTACATCACCCACAGATTTAGAAATTGAGGGGAAAGGTGAATCTCTCAAAATGAATACCCCACTTAAAGACATGCCTTTAAAATCCACTCCAACTAAAGCTACCCCATCAAGAACTAGGAGGTCTACAAGACTAAGTTCAGCTTCTGAAGGCTTAGAAACTATTGCAGAGGATGTAGAAAATTCCAGTACACTGAAAACCTCCCCAAAAGACCATATTGCAGGAGTGAGTAAAACCCCAACTCGCAGGAGACGAAAGTCAATTATTGGTGATGTTGCTGTAGATATCCCGGAAAAGAAGACACCTCGAAAAAGACGGCAATCTCTTTCTGGAGGTGATGTTTCAGACATCTTTCGCAAGGATCTACATGGCAGTGTTGTGGATAAACCAGAAACCAAAGTAGCCCCAATGGAGGAACACATTTCATTATTAGGGACTGATTTAACTAGAAGTGTTACCAGAAGAACACACAGACAATCACGTTCAGACGAAGAGCATTCAAAATTAGAAGATATAAGAATATCATCACCGATGACTCGTACTCGTGCATCACTTCTAGAGCTTGCCCAGGTGAGTTATAATGAAGTTAAAAGGGATTTATATCTTGGTTACTTTTCCTAATTACATAATTTTTTTTTTTTTTTTTTTTTTACCACAGTGGCTTTTTGTAACAAAGGTAGGATGATCCAAACAAGGAAACACATTCACTGTCACACATTCAGTGGTTTTCTTGTCAGAGGTGCACAGACATTACAGTTTGAATGACCCTCCAAAACTCAAGTATGGCCATCCATATTTCCTGAATTCCTTAATAAATTTTACCTTGCTCACACTCTGGCAGCTTATTGCATTCCAAAAACCACTTATCCTACTCTTATAAAAAAAAAACTTTTAACACATGCCTGCTGGATGCTCAAGCCATTATCACTCGTATCCTCCTTCACACCCTCCTTTTAGCCCTTTTTGGGATGTCTCCTACACCTCTTGCCATGTACTATGTATATGTATCTGTGACCTAACTCCAAGAAAATAATGTGCCTGCACCCTGGATGAGGAGTGGGGCTGTTGCAGGTTTGAGGGTCATCTGAACTGTGATGTCAGCACACTTCTGGTAAGACATTAATTGAATAATTTTTTTTTTTTTTTTTTTTTTGGTGGGTATGGGGAGACTGCTGGTGTGTTGAAAAAAAAGATAATGATATTCATATTGAATTTCATTTTATCTTATGATGATGCTTACCTGGATTCAGCTGATATACTGGGTAGTATATTTAAGATTTTATATTATGAAGATTTTGTCTTATTTAAAAATGGAATGATTAGAAAAACTACCATAGAGAAATTTGTATTTTAATTTATATCCATGGTTTGGAATAAATTGTGTGATTGTGCATTAAATATGATTTAGGGGTCTTGATTAGACAGCAGTATGTTAATGCACTGTTTAAATTTTTTATCTTGATTCTTACAGAGTTCTCCAGATAGAATGTCCACCAGATCCAGTGGAACTACTTCTTTAACCAGTATGAAAGGTCAGCAACCATTCCTTAATACTCTCCCAGTCCTTAAAATGCACAGTACAGAAATGAACTCCAGGAGGATTTGGACAAATTAATGTCTTGGTCTGAAAAGTGGCAGATGAAGTTCAGTGGGGAAAGTATAAAGTAGGACTTTATACTTTAAAATAACCCTCAGTTATAAACTAGGTGATGTAGAGCTTGGACCACCATAGGAAAATAAATTACCCACAGAGTGGGTGGTTTGCTTTTCTATGATACTGTAGAGCCTATAAAAAGTATTAAAATCTGAGAAATTAATTAAAAATTATTTTTTTTATTAACACATCGGCCGATTCCCACCAAGGCAGGGTGGCCCGAAAAAGAAAAACTTTCATCATCATTCACTCCATCACTGTCTTGCCAGAGGGGTGCTTTACACTACAGTTATAAAACTGCAACATTAACACCCCTCCTTCAGAGTGCAGACACTGTACTTCCCATCTCCAGGACTCAAGTCCGGCCTGCCGGTTTCCCTGAATCCCTTCATAAATGTTACTTTGCTCACACTTCAACAGCACGTCAAGTATTAAAAACCATTTGTCTCCATTCACTCCTATCAAATACGCTCACACATGCTTGCTGGAAGTCCAAGCCCCTCTCACACAAAACTTCCTTTACCCCCTCCCTCCAACCTTTCCTAGGCCGACCCCTACCCTGCCTTCCCTCCACTACAGATTTATACACTCTCGAAGTTATTCTGTCTCGTTCCATTCTCTCTACATGTCCGAACCACCTCAACAACCCCTCCTCAGCTCTCTGGATAATAGTTTTGGTAATCCCGCACCTCCTCCTAATTTCCAAACTCCGAATTCTCTGCATTATATTCACACCACACATTGACCACACATTGCAGACCTAATCAGTTGTAATGCATGTTGAGACACTGTCTCATAGTGCACAGAATACAGTGGTACCTCAGTATACATCCGCTTTGGAATAAGTCCAACTTGGTAACGTCCTGTTTGGACCCAAAAAAATTTTGCTTGGTATACGATCTTTGTTTGGATTATGACTCGCGTGCTAGAACTTGTGTGGGTCAAAATGAGTCATGACACTGCGCGCTACCCTTGTTTACTTCTATCTCGAGACAAAGCCACAACTGCCCACTAGTGTCAGTACACCCGTTGCTACCATTCAGTGATTAACCCGTGCTATAACTCTGAATTTTCACTTGATTTTGTTTTTTCCATTAATCAAGGAAATCTTTGCCAAATGGATGGACGTCAAAAACTTTGCAGAGAAGTACCACCCCAACAAAGCCCAAACAAGCTGTACTAATAGCATTGTCTGGAATGACCAGACAATGTTACATTTCCGAAACATCCTGAGGAGAAGGCAAAAGCAAAGTTCTTTGGACAGATTTTTAGTAAAAGTCAAAGAGACAGAAAAAAGAAGGGACTCTCCTTCCAAACAATAACATTTCCTCCTCATCCCTTCTCAACACTATCCTAGTAGCCACTCAACTCTTTTCAGCAAAGTAAAGTAAGGTTAAATTTGCATTTATTTCATCTAATTATTTTGTATTTATGTATGTATTTTAGTATTAAGCAGTGTTTAAATTATTTTATACAACCCCATCAATGTATAATATGCCAATAGCAATAGGATTTTTTTTTTTCATGGGAACGGATTAATCGTTTTCCCTATACTGTACGTATTTCTTATGGGAAAATTCGTTTGGTATACGTTCTGTTTGGTATAAGTTCAAGGTCCTGGAACGGATTAAGGACATATACCGAGGTACCACTGTATCTGTTTACACTAAACAATACAGTGAACCCTCGAAAATCGAACATAATTCGTTCCAGGAGCTTTTTCTTAACTCGAAATGTTCAATAATCGAATTAATATTTCCCATAAGAAATAACGGAAATACAATTAATCCGTTCCAGAAACCCAAAAATATTAAAAAATAATAAATTTTAATGAATTTAATTATAGTTCTACATACACAAAAGAATTACATACTACTAAAAGTATTAGTAAATAAATGCATGTATTTTTACTTACCTTTATTGAAGATTGTTGATGGCATATGGAAGATAGAGAGGAGGAGTGAGGGAGGGAGGGGTTAGTGTTCGGAAGGGAAATCCCCCTCCAAAAGTACTTCAGGTATCAAAGCCCTGTCAGGTTACTTCTCTTCTTGGTCTTTTAATCCCACTAAGACCAGCTTGAGAGTCACTGGACACTTGTCTAACAAAATAACTGTCCACAGTCCTCTGTTTCTGGCGCCTCTTTAACATTTTCCTGAAGTAGGACATTATTTGGTCACCGAACATGCTGTTATGGCTTGTTTTAGCTTGTTCAGGGTGGTATTTTTCAACAAAACTTTGCAACTCATTCCACTTTGTACACATGTCCTTAAGCACTGAAGAAGGCACCTCCTTCACTCCCTCTTCCTCCTCCTCCTGTGAATCAATAGCCTCAACTCTGTTCTTATGCTCTTCCATTTCCAGTTGTTGCAGCTCTTCAGTTGTTAGCTCTATCCTGTGGTCCTGCACCAACTCTTCCACATCCTCACCACTCACCTCCAAACCCAGGGATTTGCCCAATGCCACAATACCTTCCACAACAGGCACAGGGTCAGGGTCAACCTCAAACCCTTCAAAATCCCTCTGTTGGACACAACCTGTCCACAATGGTCTCCAAGCAGAGTTCAAAGTCCTGGAAGTCACTGCATTCCAAGCCTTACCTATAAGGCCTATGCAGTTGTAGATATTGAAGTGATTCTTCCAGAACTCTCTAAGGGTCAATTCAGTGTCCGAGTTGGAAATGACCTGCTGGTCCATGGGCTGGAGGAGAGGAGTGGTGTTGGGAGGCAAGAACTTAACTTTTATAAATCTAAAGTCTTCACACAGTAGGTCTTCCAAGTTTTGAGGATGTGCAGGAGCATTGTCCAGTAACAGGAGGCACTTTTTGCTCAAATCCTTTTCCTGTAGGTATTTTCTCACACTGGGGCCAAACACTTCATGGATCCACTCACTGAAAAGTTGCTTTGTGACCCATGCATTCTGACTAGCTCTCCACAAAACACAATCTATTTTTTGTCGACATTGTGTTTCTTGAACACACTGGGATTTTCTGAGTGATACACCAGTAAAGGCTTCAATTTAAAATCCCCACTAGCATTACTACACAACATGAGAGTTAGCCTGTCTTTCATAGGCTTATGTCCTGGCAGTGCCTTTTCCTCCTGAGTAATTTAGGTCCTGTTGGGCATTTTCTTCCAAAACAGGCCTGTTTTGTCACAATTGAACACTTGTTCAGGTTTCAAATTTTCAGTCTTTATGTAGTCCTGAAACTCTTTTATGAATTTTTCAGCCGCACGTTTGTCTGAACTGGCAGCCTCACCATGCCTTACCACATTGTGTATACCATTACGCTTCTTAAATCTCTCAAACCAGCAGGCATTTTCTTTGCAAGATCGGCATGCAACTTCCTTGCCTTTTCACAAATGATTGACTCCGACACACTATCACCCACTAACTCTTTATTGTTGATCCACACCAGCAACAACTTCTCAATCTCTTCGATTATTTATGGTCTATTTTTGGCTAGCATATTAACACCTTTTGCAACATCAGCTTCCTTGATTTGTTCCTTCTTAGCCAGGATAGAAGCAATAGTTGACCTGTTTTTGCCATATATCTTGGCAAGCTCAGAAATGCGCACACCACTCTCGTATTTTTTTATTATTTCCTTCTTCATATCTATGGTGTTTCTCACTTTCTTCACCACAGAGGTACCACTAGGAACTTTCTTGGGACCCATGGTAACTTATTTCACAGTCGCACTTAATGAACAAACTCCAAACACAATTAATTAATTAATTGTGAAATGTTTGGATGAGCATACAGAGTGATGTTTACTCAAGTATAAACAAAGCTAGACTGGCTCCCCATGCCTGCGCGGTCAGGCACCCAAGCGCGCCTGGGCGGACAGGTCTGGTACACACTTGTTCGATTAGCGATATTGTGTTCGATTGCCGAAATCGATTTTCTTGTTCTATTTCCGATATGTTCGATTACCGAGCTGTTCGATTTCCGAGGGTCCACTGTACTTATAAAATATATACAGTGGACCCCCCGAAATCGGAAATAATTCGTTCCAGAATGCTGTTCTAGTGCCGTTACTGAATGAATTTGTTCCCATAAGGACAAATGTAAATTAGATTAGTCCGTTTCAGACCCCCAAAAATACACTTACATAATTGTTCGAGTTGGGAGCAGTACGATTTCCGGGGGTCCACTGTACAGTGGTACCCCAGATTTCATACTGCTCCCAACTCGAACAATTATGTAAGTGTATTTTTGGGGGGGTTTGAAACGGACTACAGTAATCTAGTAATTTACATTCGTCCTTATGGGAACAAATTCATTTGCTAACGGCACTCTAACAGCCTTCTGGAACAAATTATTGACGAAATCCGGGATACCACTATACTAGTTAACTCTTTTACTGTCCATCCCGTAGATCTACGTTATTGACACCAGGGTCCATCATGTAGATCTGTCATGTGTTCAGCTCACGCAGATAAGCTGTGAGAGGTAAATTTTGACATAGATACGAGAGAATAGGTCTGTGCGATGAGGGTTGCACAGTATACAATAAATCTTGCCTCGCACAGTGAATGATGGGAAAAGCACAACCCTGACTTTGTTTGGTTTAAAATAACAATTTTCAAGTGTTTACTGGAATACAGTGGACCCCCGGCTAACGAACACTCCGGAAATTGTACAATTATGTAAGTATAATATTGTAAGTGCTTGTGGAAGTGTATTTTTGGGATCTGAAATAGACTAACCTACGTGACATTATTTCTTAAGGAAGTAAATTCGTTCGGTAATGGCACTTTAGCAGGCTTCTGGAATGAAGTTTTTTCGTTAGCCGGGGGTCCACTGTAGTTTTTATCATTTTATGGTCTTTTTCTTGGTATCATTTGATAGAATGGAAGGCATACTACTGAAATCGAGATGATTTTGGTTGAATCCAGGACCGAAAGTAGCTTAAAATTGGGCTCAAAATAGTGGAAATATTCGATTTTTGCAGATTTTCTTGAGGACAGATAAGGTCCCCTACACCGTTCAGTCTGTATTATAGGTTTTTAACCCTTTTGCTGACTGTGCCGTAGTACAGCTTTGAGGTCACTGTCAGTGCCGTAGTATTACGCCACTAGCTTGGTTCGCTCAGATAAGCTGTGAGCAGTAAATTTGGGCCTAGATATGAGAGAATGGGTCTACGTGATAAGTTTGCACCATATAAAAAAAGTCTTGCAGCATGCAATGCATATTGAGGAAATAAAACTGTGACAGTGTTTTTAGTTTAAAACAGCGACTTTACAGTGTATTTTTATATAGTTTTTATGGGTTTTTTCAAAGTCTCTTAGTCTCATTTGATAGAATGGATGATATAACAATAGAGATGATTTTGATTGGTTTCAGGACTGAAAGTAGCTCGAAATTGAGCTCAAAGTAGCAGAAATGTTCGAGTTTTGTCGATATTCTAGAGGCCTGGTCACAGACCAGGTCGCAGGGGCGTTGACCCCCGGAACTCTCCAGGTAAACAAATTATGTCACTTGTCCAATACGTGTCCAACTGGTCAGTCTAATACGTACTGTACATAATCACGAATGCACTGACATTATTGATACAATTACAGTGGACCCCGAGTAACGAATACCCCGGAAATCGTACAATTATGTAAGTATAATATTGTAAGTGCTTGTGGAAGTGTATTTTTGGGGGTCTGAAATAGACTAACCTACGTGACATTTTTCCTTAAGGGAGTAAATTCGTTCGGTAATGGCACTTGAGCAGGCTTCTGGAGTGAAGTTTTTACGTTACTCGGGGGTCCACTGTATTACAATGATCCAGTAGGCTGCATAGCAGTAAATCTTCTATTTTTTGTGTAAATAAATACTATTCAAAATGGAAAGGAAGCATAATATAGGAGAGGTCTGGGGACATAACTCATGAACAGAGGAAATGTTTTTTTAGTGTCAGGAATGTCTACATCGTTTATTCTTGACCCTATTTTTAAATTTTGTGTGAAATTGGCCAAATTACCGATTTCTGATCACTTAATAGTGTAGATGAAATAAGTAAATGGGCGGTTTCTTGTACTCGGTCGATTAAATAGAAGGAATACATGTACAGTGGACCCTCTGTTTTCGTCGATAATTCTTTACAGAATGCTGTTCAAGTGCCGTTACCGAACGAATTTGTTCCCATAAGGACGAATGTAAATTAGATTAGTCGTTTCAGACCCCCAAAAATACACTTACAAAAGCACTTACAAAAATACACTTACATTATTGTTCGAGGGTCCACTGTACTAGTAAACTACCTATTAGTTTGGCCGACTGGAACAATAGAATTAGTTGAAAATAGGGCTCAAAGTGGTCGAAATTGCTAATGCATAAATGTCGCTGAGACCTTGAAATATTGCAACTAAAATGCAGTAATGCTTGACTTGATCTAGTACTGGGTATAGACAACAAGAATATGAGTGAGAAGCTTTGCTTACATAGTAATTTTAATATAAATATAAGCTTAGCTTTATGAGAGCATAGTTCAGTAAGTTTTCCATCAAATTTTGTACTTTTAGTTTCATTACTTTCTGGAAAAAGATTATCTATCGTTTCATAAGTTTTTTTTTTTTTTTTTTTTTTTTTAATTCTTGGACAGTGATAGCAGTTCTCAGCTCAGGGCTCTGGACGGTGAAAGAGTTAATAGGTCTGATTCAATTATTAGGATGCCATAAACCATGACCAATCATTCCTGGTTAAATTTTATTATCTGAGAAATAGGGTAAATCTTAATTTTTTTATTATTACAGTATTATTAACACATCGGCCATTTCCCACCAAGGCAGAATGGCCCGAAAAAGAAAAACTTTCATCATCATTCACTCCATAACTGTCTTGCAAGAGGCATGCTTACACTACACTTATAAAACTGCAACATTAACACCCTTCCTTCAGAGTCCAGGCACTATACTTCCCATCTCCAGGACTCAAGTCCGGCCTAACAGTTTCCCTGAATACCTTCATAAATGTTACCTTGCTCGCACTCCAACAGCACATCAATTTTGTGATGATGAATTCAATATGGAAGGCAAGTGTAATATAGGAGAAGCCTGCAGACATGATTAATGAACAGAGGAAATGTCTACATTGTTTATTTTACTCTAATTTTTAAATTTAAATGTTTTGAATTTTGTGTAAAATTGGCTAAATTACCGACTTTGCACATTATAGGGTAATTCTGATAGTTGAATGGGCGGTTTCTTGTTCTTAGTCAATAGAATGGAAGACATACTAGTGAAATAGCTAAGAATTGGTCAAAAGGAACAAAGGAATTGGTTTTAAATAGGACTCAAAGTGGGTGAAATTGCACCTGCATAATTCTGTAAGTTTTCTGAAAATTTTTATACTTTTGGTGTCATAACCCTCAGAAAAAGATTCTCTACCATTCCAGATTTTTTTTAATGTGGACACTAAGAGCAATCCTAGGTAGTAGGTTGGTAGACAGCAACCGCCCAGGGAGGTACTACCGTCCTGCCAAGTGAGTGTAAAACGAAAGCCTGTAATTGTTTTACATGATGGTAGGATTGCTGGTGTCTTTTTTCTGTCTCATAAACATGCAAGATTTCAGGTACATCTTGCTACTTCTACTTACACTTTAGTCACACTACACATTCATGTACAAGCATATATAAACACACCCCTCTGGGTTTTCTTCTATTTTCTTACTTGTTCTTATTTCCTTTTATCTCCATGGGGAAGTGGAACAGAATTCTTCCTCCGTAAGCCATGCATGTCGTAAGAGGCGCCTAAAATGCCTGGAGCAAGGGGCTAGTAACCCCTTCTCCTGAATAAATTACTAAATGTAAAAGGAGAAACTTTCGTTTTTCCTTTTGGGCCACCCTGCCTCAGTGGGAGACGGCTGACGTGTTGAAAGGAAAGGAAGAGCAATATTAATTTCAGAAGTCTGACAGTGAAAGGGTTAAAGAAACCATACATTATTTCTGCCTGTTCTTAGTTCCCTTGCCTTCCC
The DNA here is from genome assembly GCA_009830355.1 of Cherax destructor. Lineage (NCBI taxonomy): Eukaryota > Metazoa > Arthropoda > Malacostraca > Decapoda > Parastacidae > Cherax > Cherax destructor. The sequence continues at coordinate 27,632 of WNWK01004111.1, forward strand.
TTTCATGCAAACTGAATAAATACACCAACTACTCCAAAACGATGTCCACATCTGCTTATAACATCTGTCATAATCCCATGTGTTCCAGCTGCTTTACCACCTTTCATTCTACCCACTACCTTCTGCACTTTTCCCCACATTCACCTCTGGCTCTTACTCCTAAAAGATGTTATCCAGTGCAAGAGATTTCTGCCTTTTCATCAACATTTAACAACACCTCAGAATATTCTCTCCATTATCTCAGTACCTCCACCTCCCAATCTAAGTTCTACCCTCTTTCTCAGCTTGTGAGTCTCCTAAACTGTTTTTTAATCTCAGCAAATTTTACTGATAAAGTCTCACCTATAACCTCATTAGCTTTTCTTTTTCTCATCCTCACCACTCTTTTGGCCTCTTTCCATACGCTCTAACTTACATATGTTATTTCTAGAGTGTAAAAAAATCACTTGTATGCCGACTTTTTCTTCCTTACCATACTCTTTACCTCATCATTCCATCAATGATTCTTCTTCCCACCCTTCTACAGCCATAAACTTCCACTGTACACTCCAGCACCACATTCTTATTTGTTCTCCATACTTCTTCAACCTCCTCCTCCTCCTCCTTACCCATACTTTCTCAAGTCCACATTTCTCCTTTTAATTGTTGCCTATGTCTATCTTTCCCCTTTCTTTGATTCCCCTTTATTTCTTTTACCCATTAATGGCATTCTTTGTGTACTTCATCTATTTGCTATTCTCACTGTAGCTACCACTAGCATTACTACCACTATTTTTTTTCAAGATCTTACATGTAGTAAGTGTCATTTATTGTTATGCTATTAATACTTCACATATTATTTATCCACAGATTCTGAAAGCAGTGAAGAGGATGAGAGACTCCTCAAAAAACGTTTTTCAAAGCGGCAAACAGGTGGCAAGCTTTTAAAAGCAGTTAATCCAGTCATTGAGGAGCTGTCCATTGGACATCGGAAAAGTCGAAGGCTTACTCTATCCTCAACACTCTCTACAACTGCTCAACTGCAGTTACAAGAACATTCTAGTAAACCCTCTCGAAAGTCTGTGAAATCTCTGAAGATTTATTCTGATTCGGGTGAGTAGTATTTCATTTTGCAATGGCTTAATAGGCAGGAAATTTTCTTAAATTTACACTATAATACTGCAGTAATAATGTAATCTATTATAAAGAAAACTTTGCATCCCTTTGAATACCAATAATATGGTTACCATACAAATGCTGTTAGCATTTTTTCAATGTGATAACTAAAGCCTATGGGTTTAATGCTTCCCATTGAATATAATAATAATAATTGGGAGAGGTGTGCTATTAAAAGATAAAAGATTTGATACAAAGTGGAGGTTGTTGCAGTTGCTCTTTGCTGATGATATGAATCTTTTGGGAGATTCTAAAGAAAAATTGCCAAGGTTGGTGTATAAATTTAGGAGGGTAAGTAAAAGGAGGAAATTGAAAGAGTAACAAAAGAATCTATGCAGTGAACATGTGGATATCGGATTGAAGGAAGGGAATGTGGAAGAAATAATTATTTTTTAGACATTTGGGAGTTGACTTTTTGACAGATGGATCTATGAAAGATGAAGTGAACCATAGAATATATGAAGGAGAAAAAAAGTGGGTGGTGCATTAAGGCATCTATGGAGACAAAAAAAAATTATTCATATAGGTAAAAAGAAAATGTACCAGAGTAGAGTGGCACCAACATAATTATGTAGGTGTGAAGCATGGCTTTAAACGTTGCAGCAAGGAGGAGGCTAGAGGCAGTGGAGAAGTCATGTTTGAGGGGAATGTGTGGTATAAATACGTAATGTGCAGGAATTCAGAGCATAGACGTTAAAAAATAGTGTGGGTTTACCAAAGGTTTAGATAATTCAGAAGACTGAGGAGAGGTTGTTAAGGTGGTTTGGGCATTTAGAGAGGTTGGAGGAAAATACGATGACCAACAGTGTGCATAAATTTGGGTTGGAAGGAAGGAAGAGTAGGATTATAAGGAGTGGTATGAGCTTGAGCATCCAGCAAGCTTGTGAGTGTGTGTTAGATCAGTGTGAGTGGAGATGAGTGGTTTTTGTGTTTTGATGTGCTCTTGGTTTGTGAGCAAGTTAATAAATAAGAAGATTAAATTTGTTATTATTATTAACACATAGGTGGTTTCTCACCGAGGCAGGGTGACCCAAAAAAGAAGAAACCCTTTCATCATCACTCACTCCATCACTGTCTTGGCAGAGGTGCACCTAGCTTACGGTTCAAAAAACTGCAACATATATCCACCCCTCCTTCAGAGCACAGGCACTGTACCTCCCACCTCCAGGACTCAAATCTGGCTAACCAGTTTCCCTGAATCCCTTCATAAATGTTACATTGCTCACACTCTTAACAGCACATCAAGTCACAAAAACCATTTACCTTGCTGGAAGTCTAAGTCCCTCACATACAAAACCTCCTTTACCCTCTCCCTCCAACCTTTAAAAGGACTACCTCTACCCCGCCTTCCTTTTACTACAGATCTATACGCACTCTAAGCCACACTATTGCACTTCATTCTTTCTAAATGTCCAAACCACCTCAACAACCCCTCCTCAGCCCTCTGAATAATACTTTTAGAACCTCCTCCTCTTCCTAATCTCCAAGCTACGGATTCTCTGTATAATATTCACTACATATTGCTCTCAGACACATCATCTCCACTGCCTCCAGCCTTCTGTTCGTTGCAACATTCATCACCTATACTTTACACCCATATAAGAGCATGGCACCACTATACTCTCGTACATTACCCTCTTTGCTTTCATGGATAGTGTTCTTTGTCTCCATAGACTCCTCAGTGCACCACTAGCCTTTTTTTCCTCATCAATCCTGTGATTCATCTCATCTTTCATAGGCTCATCTGCTGCCAAAACCACTCCCAAATATCTTCCTACATACTCTTTCCCTCCAATCTGATATCCAATCTTTCCTTACCTAGATTTTTTGTTATTCTCATCACCTTGCTCTTTCCTACATTCACTTTTAATTTCCTTCTTTTACATACCCTACCAAACTTGTACACCAATCTCTGCAACTTCTCTTCAGAATCTCCCAAAAGCACAGTGTCATCAGCAAAAAAGCAACTGTGACAACTCCCACTTTGTGTTATTCTTTCTCTCTTAATCCCACATGTTTTCAACACCCAAGCATTCCCTTATCTTATAACCTCATTTATAAATATATTGAACAACCATGGTGACATCACACATCCTTGTCTAAGGCCTACTTTTGGTCTAGAAAAACATGTAAGCAAACTCTAAGACATATTTATTAGAAAACATTTCGGTTCTCAGGGTCCCAGGACCGAAACGTTTTCTAATAAATATCTTGGTGTTTGCTTGCATGTTTTTCTAGATATGTAAACGTGTCAGTACAGTGGACCCCCGAGTTTCGTAAAAACTTCACTCCTGAAGTCTGCTCAAGTGCCATTACCGAACCAATTTACTCCCTTAAGGAAAAATTTCACGTAGGTTAGTCTATTTCAGACCCCCAAAATACACTTCCACAAGAACTTACAAAATTATACTTACATAATTGCACGATTTCCGGGGTATTCGTTAACCGAGGGTCCACTGTATTTATTAGCAAGGTTTATACCAAGGCCTACTTTTACTGGGAAATAATCTCCCTCTCTCTCTCCTACATACTCTGACCTGTGCCTTACTATCCTCATATAAACTCTTAACTGCTTTCAGTAACCTACCACCTATTCCATACACTTGCAACATCTGCTGCATTGTACAGTGGACCCCCAGAGTTCGTGATTAATTCGTTCCAGAGGGCACAACGAACACAGAATATAACGAACTCCGAATCTATTTTCCCCATAAGTAATGGAAATTCAATTAATCCGTTTCAGACACCCAAAAGTATTAAAATAAATATTGTTTCCACATTAAATTACACAGAAAAGAATGAGATACAAAGTACATAAAACAGTAATAACTTAACACTTACCTTTATTGAAGAGTTGTTGATGTGTGGAAGATGGAAGGAGGGGGAAGGAAGTAGTTGTTGCTAGTGTTTGGAAGGGGAATCCCCTTCCATTAACACTTCAGAAACCAAGTTCTTTTCCGGGGTTACTTCCCTTCTTTTTCTTTTAATGCCACTAGGACCAGCTTCAGAGTCACTGGACCCCTGTTGCTCAAAAAAGTGTTCCAAAGAGTTCTGTTTCTGGCGAATGTTTGGAATTGTGCTGGCGACAGGGGTGTGTGTTTGTGGACAGAAGATAGTCCTTCAAAATGACACTAATATAAACTCTATGGCTTATTTATCTATCACAATTCATCTTGTATGACGTAATAAACAATATTAATAACATAGAAACATGGTATATACTCTAGAATGAATAAAATGTCATTACAACTGTGAGGACTGGTGTTTGTGTTGTTTGTTGTTGGGTGTATAAGGGCCACTGAAAGATACGCCTGAAATAGTGATGGCCGCCAGACACGGCGGTGTTGTCAGTCGCCCTATATAACTCCAACAACATTGGAGGAGTTACGTTTCGTGTCATCATTTTTCTATAGATTAATGGCTTAACTTGCTTGCTACACTGTTAATGCTATACTTTATCGCTGGCATGCACTAGAGCCTTTATCAACTCCTGCTGTTTTAGTATCATAACATATCGTAGAATCACTGAATCACTTAAGAAGACATTCTCCCTAGTGCCATACCTTTGGTAAAGGGCTGGCACTAGGAGCTTTCTTGGGGCCCATGGTGGCTTATTTAGCAGTTGCAAGCACTAAAAACAATGGAATAATGACAAAATGTATGGTATGAATGCGTGGGTGCTGGTAAACAATGTCACACTGACTCTCAATGGAGTGTCGGGCCCGCTCAGGCCATGCGTACGCGTCCAGGACGAATCACGAACTCCGAGCGGATCCATGAACACCGAACCAATATTTTTCCAAAAAAATATCACGAACTCCGATTTTCACAAACTCCAACGCCAACGAACTCCGGAGGTCCACTGTACTTAATAAAAGCTTGTAAGTCATTTGTATATGTTAGAAATGATGAAAAAGCATATACGTACAGTATATTAAAAATGTTGAAGCAGTGCAGTTGCTGGGATGAGGTAAAACTAATATTTTCTCTTGCAGTGAGAAAGTTATATATGTAGTATGGTAAAGGCAATAGGTCATGAAAATTTTATCAAAACTTTAACATAAATCAAAGACTTAAAAGACTTTAGCCTACTGTAATGGCTTAAACTTCATGTAGGGGAGGTGACTATAAAGTACAATGGTACCTCGGTACTCGAACAGCTCCCTTTTGTTCAGTAAAAAAATCGCTCGGTAGTCAACCGTTTGCTCTGCACTTGACCAAACAAACGCAACCTGCCTACTGTTCTTATAAACGAAATGTGTGCAAAATGGGGAAAAGTGCAAAGTTTTCTTGAAAAATATCACCCAGACAAAGCTGTAGCAAATCGTGTTATAAACCTGCTGAATGACAATGCTATGTCTCACTTCAGAAACATTTTAACTCTTTCACTGTCGGTGCCATAATATTACGGCTTGCAAGCCACTGTTGATGCCATAATATTAAGCCAAAATTCTTGCGGCTTCAGGTCTTGCGGGAGAAAGCTGGTAGGCCTACATATGAGAATAGGTCTGAGTGGTCAGTGTGCACAGTATAAAAAAAATCCTACAGCATGCAGTGCATAATGAGAAAAAACTCAGACCATGTTTTTGGTTTAAAACACCGACTTTGCGGTGTATTTTCGCATGGTATTTATGGTTGTGTTCTTGTTTTCTTGGTCTCATTTGATAGAATGGAAAATATGTTGCAGAAATAGAGATGATTTTGAATGGTTTATGGACTAAAAGTACCTTGAAATTAAGCTCAAATTAGCGGAGATGTTCGATTTTTGCCGATTGTCAAGAGTAAACAAATCACGTCAAGCATCCAGTACACATCAACTGATGGGTCTAATATGCTTTCACAAATGTGCTGATATTATTTATACCATTATTACAATAATGCAGTAGTCTGCATATTTGTAAATCTTCTATTTCTTGTGTGAATAAAAATTCAAAATGGAAAGCAAGTGTAATATAAGAGGGGCCTGGAGACATGACTAATGAACAGAGAAAATGTTATTTTAGTGCTTGGAATGTTTGTATTGTTAATTTTAGACCCTATTTTGAAATTGGCATTACAGTGGACCCTCGGAAATCGAACACTCCCAACTCGCCCTTTTATGTAAGTTTATTATTGTAAGTGCTTTTATAAGTGTATTTTTGGGGGTCTGAAATAGACTAATTTAATTTACATTATTCCTTATGGGAATAAATTCGTTTGGTAACAGCACTTGAACAGCATTCTGGAATGAAGAATGTTCGATTTCCGGGGGTCCGCTGTACTTGAATTGTGTATGAAATTGGCCAAATTACCAATTTCTGATCACTTTATTGGGTAGTTGAAACCGGTAAATGAACTGTTTCTTGAACTCATTTGATAGAACACATGGAGTTCTAGCGAAATAGCTATGAGTTTGGTCAACTGGAACAATGGAATTGGCCGAAAATAAGGCTCAAAGTGGGCGAAATCGCCAATGCATAAATATCGCTGAGACCGCTAACTTCACAATAGTATAATTCCGTAAGTTTTTTATCAAATTTCATACTTTTGGTGTCATTATCATTGGGAAAAGATTCTCTATCATTTCATAAGTTTTTTTTTCTTTGACACAGAGCAAGTTTGTGAGCAGGGGTCTTGACAGTGAAAGGGTTAATGGGCCTAGGACGCGATGTCGGGAGAAAAAAATCGTGACTAATATTTCGAAAAATTAGTGAAGTTTACAGAAAATAGTTTAAGAATCTAGCAACATTTTGATGTGTGATATTTCTACAAGGAATTAGACATTTCAACATTGCCTTATGATGACTCGTGTGCAATATGTCTGAACGTGATGTGAATTTTCAAAAAAAAAAATTTCCTATTTTTTTAATTACGTGTATCATTCTATCTAATATATAAAATTCACCATCTGCCATGGTTACAAAGTGGGAGGAGCTGAGGCCAGTTGCAGAGCGCTTAGTGTATGTTGAGCTAGCAACACGCAAGGAAATGCTACCTTACGGCACTATAAAATGTTGTATAATTATGCGATTATTAACAATAAACTTTATCTACCCATCACAAATGATATTAGATGTAAGAAAAATAACAATAAACATAATTAATAATAATTGTCATTATATGGAGCGTTTGACCGGCGACCGGGAATATACTTGATATGAACCTACGATATATAACCGTTCTCCCACTTGTACCTCTGATCACTAACACTAGAGAAAATGAAGTTTACAACAGGGGTAACACTGATAGCCTATAGAAAGACTCAAAAATAGCACAATTTTCTTCTTTTTTTTTTTTTTTTTTTTTTATTCCAATTAACCAGCTATGCATGCATTCCCTCAAATATTTGAGCTATTTCTTGGAAGTAACCCATTAATAATGAATGGATTGAATTCATTTTCACAAGGAACCTAAAACAATGGCTATTGCAATATCGAAGGACCTAACCTTTGACATATCTCAAATATTTTATGATTGAGGGGTGGGGGTAAGGCATGTATTTTGCTAAATGTCAAAAACTTATGAAATTTATTTTTTGGGGGGGAATGAAGATAAAAGAAATTACAGTATAGCTGGTCCTCATAATATTGGATTAGCATTGTTTTATGAGTAGGGAGTGTATTTTTGGGAGTCTGAAATGGATTAATCTAATTTTCATTATTCCTTATGTGAAAAATTTGTTCAGTATTCAGATAGATTGGCACTCAAACAGCCTTCTGGAATGAATTAAGTTCGAGTACCAAGGTACTACTGTACTATATTACTGAAGTAGAATTTACATTAATTAATATGCTAATATTTCTGAACTTCAGATGAAACCACTTCATTCTTGACACCGGACCCTGAACGCAAGGGTCATTCCCGTCCATCCAGAACATCTCGAGCAGCATCCACATCCATATTACTCATTGATGGTTCAAATGAAGAAGAGGAGTTGTTTTTAGAGATTGGAATGGATACTGCAAATGAGGCAGATGATGAAGGTATTTTTTAAGACAGCTGTTTTATGCTACACTTCAGGTGTCTGAATGACATGGAGGTTATATATTTTTAATTAATTTTCCTTATTTAATGGTATATTTTTTATATGCTGTAGTTTCCTGAGTACTTTGTATTTGCTTGTACCGTATTTTATATTCATTATTCTTTTCAACTTGATAATTTGTTTGGTTCCTTTTTGATATTATATTTTTTGTTTTTCTTCTATACACTTCTCTTCATCTCTTCCTGTCTATATCGATATACAATACTCTAATTTTCTTTGCCAGTTTTTTATTTGAATTTTTTCAATCGTTAATTTTGGTCAGCAAATTGTTGTGAGGTACAGGAGAGCCCAGACCTACCATTGAACTTAATTGAGGTTGACAAGGGGAAAAGTAAAAGGCAAAAGAGTACCCGCTCGGTAGTTCACAGAGGAAGGAGGAAGACAGTACTACCCAGACGTTCCTTGCACACACTCAAGATCCATACAGAAACATCTAAGGACCAAGGTGGGCATTTTTTGTTACTCTGTTCTGCATATTATGAAATCTATATAATTTTTGTTCTTGTATTTTGCGACCTCATACTGGCAAAAGCTTCTCTGTTTACTGCAGACCCACACATTCAGTGTTCAAAAATTTTTAATCCATTCTAGCCCACTTAACCCTTTGAGGGTCCAAGCCATAGTTCTACACCTTGTCCACAGGTTCCAAGAATTTAAAAAAAAAATTGTTTTTTATGAAATGGTAGAGAATCTCTTTCTGAAGGTAATAAAACAAAAAGTACAAAATTTAATGGAAAATTGACGAAATTACATTATCGTAAATTTTACTGCGTTGACGATATTTACACATCGGCGATTTTGCCCACTTTGACTCCTATTTTAGGCCAATTACATTATTCCAGTCAACCAAATTCTTAGCTATTTTGCTAGCATTACTGCCATTTTATCAATTGAGCACAAGAAACTGCTCAATTAACTATTTCAACTACCCAATAAAGTGATCAGAATATATGTATACAGTGGTCCCTCGACTTTCGGTCATTATCCGTTCCAGGAGCTAGACCTTAACTCGAATTGCTCGAAAGTCGAAACCTTATTTCCCATTAGAAATACAGTGGTACCCCGGTTTACGATATTTTTTCGTTCCAGAATGCTGTTCAAGTGCCATTACCAAACGAATTTATCCCTATAAGGAATAATGTAAAATAGACTAGTCCTTTTAGACCCCCAAAAATACACTTACAAAAGCATTTAAAAAAATAAACTTACATAAAAGGGCGAGTTTGGAGACCATCATAAACCGGGGTACCACTGTAATGTAAATACAATTAATCCGTTCCACCCAAAAATATTCACAAAAAAAATCATTTTTTTTAAAGAATAAATACTATAGTTTTACATACACAAAACAATTATAAAGTAATAAATTTATAATTAAACATTTAAAATAACATTTACTTACCTTTATTGAAGAAGTTGCTGGCATCTGGAACATAGGGAGGAGGACAGGGAAGGGCTTAGTGTTTGGAAGGGGAATCCTCCTCCCTGCATGCCTGCTACACTCCTGCATGCACTGCTACCTCCTGCATGCCTGTACACTCTCATTCCCCTGCATGCCTGCTACACTCCCTGCATGCCTGCTACACTCCCTGCATGCCTGCTACACTCCTGCATGCCTGCTCACTCCCTGCATGCACTCCCTGCAGCCTGCTCACTCCTGCATGCCTGCTCATCCTGCATGCCTGCTACACTCCTGCATGCCTGCTACACTCCCTGCATGCTCTGCTTACACTCCCTGCATGCCTGCTACACTCCTGCATGCCTGCTCACTCCCTGCATGCCTGCTCACTCCCTGCATGCCTGCTACACTCCCTGCATGCCTGCTACACTCCTGCATGCCTGCTACACTCCCTGCATGCCTGCTACATCTCCCTGCATGCCTGCTACACTCCCTGCATGCCTGCTACACTCCTGCATGCCTGCTACACTCCTGCATGCCTCTCCTCCCTGCATGCCTGCTACACTCCTGCATGCCTGCTACACTCCCTGCATGCCTGCTACACTCCTGCATGCCTGCTGCTACACTCCCTGCATGCCTGCTACACTCCTGCATGCCTGCTACACTCCCTGCATGCCTGCTACACTCCTGCATGCCTGCTACCTCCCTGCATGCCTGCTACCCCCTGCATGCCTGCTACACTCCCTGCATGCCTGCTACACTCCCTGCATGCCTGCTACACTCCCTGCATGCCTGCTACACTCCTGCATGCCTGCTACACTCCCTGCATGCCTGCTACACTCCCTGCATGCCTGCACTCTGCATGCCTGCACACTCCCTGCATGCCTGCTACACTCCCTGCATGCCTGCTACACTCCCTGCATGTCCCTGCTAGCACTCCCTGCACCTGCCTGCTGCACCCCTGCATGCCTGCTACACTCCCTGCATGCCTGCTACACTCCCTGCATGCCTGCTACACTCCCTGCATGCCTGCTACACTCCTGCATGCCTGCTACACTCCCTGCATGCCTGCTACACTCCCTGCATGCCTGCTACACTCCCTGCATGCCTGCTACACTCCCTGCATGCCTGCTACACTCCTGCATGCCTGCTACACTCCTGCATGCCTGCTACACCCCTGCATGCCTGCTACACTCCCTGCATGCCTGCTACACTCCTGCATGCCTGCTACACTCCCTGCATGCCTGCTACACTCCCTGCATGCCTGCTCACTCCCTGCATGCCTGCTACACTCCCTGCATGCCTGCTACACTCCCTGCAGCCTGTCTGCACGCTGCCTGTGACACTGAACTCTGCCATGGCTGACTTACTCTTCAGCGTGACAATCACTCAGCCAGCTAACCTAAATTTATTTGAATGTTTGCAAGCAGCCTCATGCCTGCTACACTCCTGCATGCCTGCTACCTCCTGCACTCCCTCCCTGCATGCCTGCTACACTCCCTGCATGCCTGCTACACTCCTGCATGCCTGCTACACTCCTGCATGCCTGCTACACTCCCTGCATGCTGCTACACTCCCTGCATGCCTGCTACACTCCTGCATGCCTGCTACACTCCCTGCATGCCTGCTCACTCCCTGCATGCCTGCTACACTCCCTGCATGCCTGCTACACCCCTGCATGCCTGCTACACTCCCTGCATGCCTGCTACACTCCCTGCATGCCTGCTACACTCCCTGCATGCCTGCTACACTCCCTGCATGCCTGCTACACTCCCTGCATGCCTGCTACACTCCCTGCATGCCTGCTACACTCCCTGCATGCCTGCTACACTCCCTGCATGCCTGCTACACTCCCTGCATGCCTGCTACACTCCCTGCATGCCTGCTACACTCCTGCATGCCTGCTACACTCCTGCATGCCTGCTACACTCCCTGCATGCCTGCTACACTCCTGCATGCTGCCACTCCTGCATGCCTGCTACACTCCTGCATGCCTGCTCACTCCTGCATGCCTGCACACTCCCTGCATGCCTGCTACACTCCTGCATGCCTGCTACACTCCCTGCATGCCTGCTACACTCCCTGCATGCCTGCTACACTCCCTGCATGCCTGCTACACTCCCTGCATGCCTGCTACACTCCCTGCCTTTCTAGTGGCACAGGGGTGACACTAGGAAGCTTCTTTGGACCCATGGTGACTTATTTCACAGTGACAATCACTAAACCAGCAATAAACAGAATAAATTTATTGTGAAATGTTTGAAAGAGCACGCTGGGTAATGTTCTCTCAATGATAAACAACGCTAGACTGGCGTCCTATGCGGCGAGGCACGCAAGCACGGTCAGGCGGACAGGTCTGGTACGGACCGATAGTCGAGGAATGACCGATAGACGAGGGAAACATTGACTGAAAAAAACGCTCGAAATTCGAAATCACCGTTAGTAGGAATCACCAAAACTCGAGGGGCCACTGTATATATATACGGTGGACCCTCGGTTTTCGTTCACCTCCAAACTTGAATAATTATGTAAGTGTATTTTTGTAAGAGCTTTTTTAAGTGTATTTTTGGTGGTCTGAAATGACTAATCTAATTTACATTTGTCCTTATGGGAACAAATTCGTTCAGTAACGGCACTCGAACAGCATTCTGGAACAACTTTTCAACGTAAACCTAGGGTCCACTGTACAGTGGACCCCCGGAGTTTGTGATTAATCCGTTCCAGAGGGCCCGGCGAACCGTACACGAACACCGAATATCACAAACTCCGAATCTATTTTCCCCATAAGAAATAATGGAAATAAAATTAATCTGTTTCAGACACCCAAAAGTATTAAAATAAAATATTTTTGTACATTAAATATACATTAAATTACACAGAAAACAATGAGACATGAAGAATAAAACAATAATAACATGTCACTTACCTTTATTGAAGAGTTTAAGGTACTAAGTCCTTTCCCTGGGTTCCTTCCCTTCTTTGTTTTTTAATGCCACTGTGACCAGCTTGAGTCACTGGACCCCTGTTGCTCAAAAAAGTGTTCCAGAGAGTTCTGTTTCTGGCAAATGTTTGGAATTGTGCCGGCGACAGGGGTGTGTGTTTGGGGACAGGACGAGATAGTCCTTCAATATTTCGCTAATATCATCTATACGACTTATTTATCTATCACAATTCATCTAATATGGCATAATAAACAATATTAATAACATAGAAACATGACATATACTCTATAATGAATAAAATATTACGAATCTGAGGACTGGTGTTGTGGTGTTTGTTGTTGGATATACAAGGGCCACTGAAAGATACGCCTTAAATAGTGATGGCCGCCAGACACACGGCGATGTTGTCAGTCGCCCTATATAACTCCAACAACATTGGAGGAGTTAAGTTTCGTGTCGTTATTTTTCTGTCGCTTAATCACTTAACTTACTTGCTACACTTTATTGCTGGCTGGCACTATAGCCTTTATCAATTCCTGTTGTTTTAGTATCATAACATATCATAGAATCACTGAATCACTTAAGACATTCTCCCTAGTGTCAGCCCTTTGGTAAAGGGCTGGCACTAGGAGCTTTCATGGGGCCCATAGTGGCTTATTTAGCAGTTGCAAGCACTAAAAACAATAGAATAAGGACAAAATGTATGGTATGAATGCGTGGGTGGCTCTCTCTCGCTGGTAAACAATGGCACATTGACTGAATGGAGTGTTGGGCCCGCTCGGGCCAAGCGTACGCGACCGGGACGAATCATGAACTCCGAGCGGATTCGTGAACACCGAACCAATATTTTTGCAAAAAAAAATCACGAACTCCGACGCTAACGAACTCTGGGGGTCCACTTTATATGTATTATACAGTGGACCCTCGCTATTCGAACACTCCAAACTCGCCTTTTAATGTAAGTTTATTATTGTAAGTGCTTTTATGAGTGTATTTTTGTGGGTCTGAAATGGATTAATCTAATTTACATCATTCCTTATGGGAATAAATTCGTTTGGTAACAGCACTTGAACAGCATTCTGGAATGAAGAATGTTCGATTTCCAGGGGTCTACTGTACATATTTTTTTTTTTTTTTTTTTCCAACAAGTCGGCCGTCTCCCACCAAGGCAGGGTGACCCAAAAAGAAAGAAAATCCCCAAAAAGAAAATACTTTCATCATCATTCAACACTTTCACCACACTCATACATAATCACTGTCTTTGCAGAGGCACTCAGATACGACAGCTGAGAATAGTCCCTCCCAGCTGTCACTATCCCAGACTCCTCCTTTAAAGTGCAGGCATTGTACTTCCCATTTCCAGGACTCAAGTCCAACTAAATCAATTAACTAGTTTCCCTGAATCCCTTCACAAAATGTTACCCTGCTCACACTCCAACAGCTCGTCAGGTCCCAAAAACCATTCGTCTCCATTCACTCCTATCTAATACGCTCACACATGCTTGCTGGAAGTCCAAACCCCTCGCCCACAAAATCTCCTTTACCCCCTCCCTCCAACCTTTTCTAGGACAACCCCTACCCCGCCTTCCTTCCCCCTACAGATTTATACGCTCTCCAAGTAATTCTACTTTGATCCATTCTCTCTAAATGACCAAGCCACCTCAACAACCCCTCTTCAGCCTTCTGACAAATACTTTTAGTAACTCCACACCTCCTAATTTCCACATTCCGAATTTTATGCATAATATTTACACCACACATTGCCCTTAGACAGGACATCTCACTGCCTCCAGCCTCCTCCTCGCCGCAGCATTTGCAACCCATGCTTCACACCCATATAAGAGTGTTGGTACCACTATACTTTCGTACATTCCCTTCTTTGCTGCCATGGATAACGTTTTTTGTCTCCACAGATACCTCAACACACCACTCACCTTTTTTCCTTCATCAATTCTATGGTTAACCTCATCCTTCATAAACCCATCCGCTGACACGTCAACTCTCAAATATCTGAAAACATTTACTTCTTCCATAATCCCTCTCTCCAATGTGATATCCAATTTTTCTTTATTTAAATCGTTTGATACCCTCATCACCTTACTCTTATCTATGTTCACTTTTAACCCGTAAACGGTCCACACGTATATATACGTTAGTACCGCTACTGCCCCAAAGGTATATTTACGTTTTATTTTTCCTGCCTCCAAATTTGGCACGATTGGCCTGAGATGCCTGGTCAGCATAGAATATGTCTTATCCCTTGGTGTGCGCTGTATTAAAAAAATCTGGGACCACTTAGTACCTTGTGGGATGACCAGTTCAATTGAGCGCCAGCTTGAGCAAATATAGCACCAAACACATGGGATTCACTGATGTCATGTAGTATTAACTCTCCCATTTTAAGTGGAAAGTGATGTTGACCTCGAGTTTAGTGGTTCTGAGGTGGATATGGCCAAAAGTGGTCAAGGAAATATAAAAAATCTTGTTAATAACCCATGTGCAACGTCCTTTCAGAATGTCTTATAACCTATGCCTGTCTATCTTTGTTTGTCTGTCTCTGTCTATCTCTGTCTCACAGGTACACAAATACAATTATACATAGTGTAAATTTCCTAGGATAACCCAAAAAGTGCTTGTAGATATGTGTAAACATGACTGGCAAATACGTATTTACACTTGCTCAGGAACCAGACGTGTTGGTCAGGAGTGGATCTCTGAGACGGGAGAGCTAGATGCTAGATGGACAGACAGAGAGCTTGACAGACAGGCAGATAGACAGAGAGCTTGACAGACAGATTTTAGATTTTGCCACCGAAGTGGCTAGTTTATTGTGCACCCCATATCCATCCTGTGGACGGTAGCCCAAGAGCATAGACAGAGAGCTTGGCACACACACAGACAGAGAGCTTGACAGACACAGATAGACAGAGTTTGACAGACAGAGATGTTTGTGTAACAGTGAAAACAGAGGGGGTTGCTCATCAAATGTCACCCCTTATCTTATCTTATCATGGCACCCTGGCGTACGCACATCATGTGTCACCAATTATCTTCTCTTATCTTGTCACTGTCAGCAGTGGACTGACTTGTCTTACATTGTGCTTGAAGGGAACTTATTATTTCTTATTCTTCTTATTATTATTTTCATTATTCATATTATTATTCCTATTATTATTATTATTATTATTATTATTATTATTATTATATACTCCCACATATCCAAAACATTGCTGGGACCTATAAATACTTTGTATATATTCCTAGACAATAGTAAATGACCAAAACAGGTGTAAATGTCCACCTGTCAGTGTGTTTGTGACAATTTGAGTGCAATTTCAGTACCTAATATTAGTGTTAGAACAAAGAACTACTGTAAATTATAATTATCAGAACATAAAAATTATATAAAATAATATAAAAAACGAGAAAAAAAGGTATATCGGCAACACTTCTGCAAGCGGCAGGACTCGATGTTGCCGTCAGGTGAGCATTCAGTGCCAACTTCTCGGCCTCATATATTGGTAAGTACTGAGCCTAACTTTTTTTTTTTATGCTATAACACTTAGAAAAATGTGCTCTTTATTTCTATTAAAAAAACTTTTTTTTTTTTTTTTTTAATATTCGGGGCACTGGGGTAGTAAACGTACATATACGTTTGGACCATTTACGAGTTAACTTTCTACCTTTACACATCCATATGTTAACAAAAAAAATTCTTTAAATCTTAAGTGTTGAGCTTGCTTTTCATAATTTGTGAATTTGATCATTAATATATTAATATGTTGCAGTCAGTGTTTGAAAAGAAGAGAGGGCCATCAACCAAAACTTTAGTTGAGGTGTTGGGAAGCACTGGGTAGGTCATTCTTGAATAGGAGGAGGTTACCAGACATATTGCCCTGAGAAACACCAGCGTTTCTTGGAAGAGTAGGAGAAATAGTCACTTGTAGTTAAGTATTGGTGTTTGCTGAGGCTAGCTTGGATAAACTTACAGGCATATCCTCTTCTCTCTCTGGTTTTGGACTTCTGTAGTGTCCAAGGGGTTACTGAATTTTGCAGGAATCCTTGTACATGTAAAACGATCATTGGGTCTGTATTAAAAAAAGTTTTTAATTTTGCAGAAGATAGCTCGGAACTAGAAACCACTTCCACCAATAAACCAAGAAGATCTACTCTCAGGTCAACTGACACATCAATATTAGGCTTGGAGTTGGATATAAAAGAGAAAGTGGAGGACAGACCTGGGTGTCAGGAAACAGAAGATGATGATAAAGAAAAGGGAATAACTAAGGAAAAGGAAGTAGAAAATGTTACTTTAAAAGATCCAGAAATGCCAAAGGCTCATGAAGAAAGCAGAGAGAAGGAAGTGGCAGTTACAGAAACAATAGCAGAACTAGAGGAAAAACAGAAAGATGAGATAGTGAAGGAACCTACTGCACTTCAGTTTGAGTTTTCTAAGCCTAAATCTGTTGCTAGTTCAAGAAAAGTTCAAGGTATGTATACAGACATATTAGTGGAGGAACTTTTTTAATGTAGTTCATACTGCTGTTCATACTTTGCATGACAGTATGTTTCTCACTCCTGTTCATGGTAAAGTTTTACTTACTGTGTTATTTAGTGAATAAAAATTGAATGTGAATATTCTTAATGCCTTATTCTCTTGGAAAATTCATACATATGCACTTAGGGAATACACATTTGCCAGGTGTTGAATTTAATTTGGGGAATTTTGTTAAATGTTTCCTTGTATATGTTGAGTTTCTAGTTGATATCTTGAGAATACTCTCATTTGCTACAGGTTTAATACATCTGGGCTTTAAGCTCGTACAATGTTTTTGCAATGAAGAATGGTAAAAACTAATGGATACAAAGTGAGAAACCACTAGGACAAATACAATTATGAACACAGGTAAAAGTGATTAACTCCTGAAGAGGTTTTACAAGGCTATAATGTAAATCTTTCTTCCTATAGTTACTAATACTATAGCAGAGCTATACACTGTTGTCCCACCTTCATTAATATCTTCTTCATATAATTGTAAAATTTCCTATGGTTGCAGCACACTGCCACCTTCTTAACTTATTCCTCTCTTTTGTTTTTTACAAAAAATTTCACGCTATCCCTTCAGCTGCACTTTTTTTCTCAATTTATGTCTGTGTCCTCTTGTTATTCCTGTTGAAGATACTGAAGAGACTTTATCTATTCTTTCATATCCATATACAGTGGACCCTCGGTTTTCGTCGATAATTCTTTCCAGAATGCTGTTCTAGTGCCGTTACCGAACGAATTTGTTCCCATAAGGACAAATGTAAGTTAGATTAGTCGTTTCAGACCCCCAAAAATACACTTACAAAAGCACTTACAAAAATACACTTACATAATTGTTCGAGTTGGGAGCTGTAAGAAAACCGAGGGTCCACTGTAACCTTGTATATTGCTATCAAATCTCTTCTTTTCTGTCATCCAGCATGGGCAACTTAAGTGTTTTTTGCCTTGATCTTAACTTACATTTTGTAATTCTTCCTTGAACTTATTGTATTTGATCGATTTTTCTTGAGGTGTGTTACGATTAGGGCTTCATCTATGGGCCTGTTTTGCCCCCTCGTAACAAGATATTCAAATTAGGTTTGTTCTCTTAATGTAAGAGAAGAGAATTTCGATATAATGGTATTGAAAGGGGAGATTGATCCAAGCAAGTAAAATTTGAGAAATTTAATATAAAAGAATTCATATAATTATTCAGTGTATGGTATAAAGTTATCTCTATCATGATAAACTTTATTCGAAAACAGTCGACCTATGACTTTACTTGTTTCTGTACAATAATCATACTCAATGACATGAGTTTTATACAAATAATATTTTACATTAACGTTTCGCAATACAATAACTGAGACTATGGCCTCAATAAAGGCAGAGAAGTATAAAATATCAATTGAAACATCAAATACATTTTCTTGAGACAATAATTCAGAATACTGACCAAAGCTCGGCTAGTACAAGCTATCACCGTAAGTTGTGGATGAATAGATAATTTTCAAACCATACTAGGGACTTAACAAACCCTCTTAAAGGTGGAATAACTTCCCAAGCCTACTCCAAAGAGCATATGACTACTCTTGTGAAAGTCAGTGAACCTACTCCTGGTCAGGAGTGGATGTGTGAACCTACTGACGATCGTCAATGTTTGGTGAAACGACGTCATGTAGGTCACGTGACTGAGGGAGGGGAGACCGGCCACTACCTAAACAGGTACCCGGCAGTATGACTAGTGGTCTCACACTACATGAACACCACAGTAAAATGTAACATCCTACCTACAACATAGCTAAATCAAATAATAGTATAAAGTAAGACATTTTCGTTTTAGCTAATAACGGAAATATCTCCAATATACCATTATGATAAAAATACACACAATATAAAATGTTGGTGAAGGGTATACCCGTAACAAGGTGTAAGCCATGCATGTTGTAAGAAACGACTAAGATGCTGGAAGCAAGGGGCTAGTAACCCCTTCTCCTGTATCCATTACTAAAGTTAAAAAGAGAAACTTTCATTTTTCTTTTTTGCGCCACCCTGCCTTGGTGGGATACGGCCAGTTTGTTGGGAAAAAAGAAACATGCGGGATACCAGGTATATCTTGCTACTTCTACTTACATTTAGATCATACTTCACATGCATGTACATGCATATACGTATGTATATATACCCACCTGGGTTTTCTTCTACTTTCTTGATAGTTCTTGTTCTTCTTTATTTCCTCTTATCTCCATGGGGAAGTGGAACGGAATTCTTCCTCCATAAGCCATGCGTGTCGTAAGAAGCGACTAAAATGCTGAGAGTAAGTGGCTAGTAACCCCTTCTGTATAAATTAATAAATGTAAAAAGATCTGTTGGAGTGTGAGCAGGGTAACATTTTGTGAAGGGATTCAGGGAAACCAGTTAATTGATTTAGTTGGACTTGAGTCCTGGAAATGGGAAGTACAATGCCTGCACTTTAAAGGAGGGGTCTGGGATGGTGACAGTTGGGAGGGACTATTCTCAGCTGTCGTATCTGAGCGCCTCTGCAAAGACAGTGATTATGTACGAGTGTGGTGAAAGTGTTGAATGATGATAAAAGTATTTTCTTTTTGGGTCACCCTGCCTCGGTGGGAGACGGCCGACTTGTTGAAAAAAAAAAACTTTTGTTTTTCTTTTTAGGCCGCCCTGCCTCAGAATACGGCCAGTGTGTTAAAAAATACAGTGGAACCCCAAGTTTCGGCCGTAATCCGTTCCAGGAGCTAGGCCTAAAGTCAAAGTGGCTGAAAGTCGAAGCAATATTTCCCATAAGAAATAATGGAAATACAATTACAGTGGTACCTCGGTTTACGATATTTTTTCATTCCAGAATGCTGTTCAAGTGCCATTAGCAAACGAATTTATCCCCATAAGAAATAATGTAAAATTGACTAGTCCTTTTAGACAGCCAAAAATACACTTACAAAAGCATTTAAAAAAATAAACTTACATAAAAGGGCGAGTTTCGGGACCATCGTAAACCGAGGTACCACTGTAAATGCTTACAAATTGGGAGAAAGTGTAGCTATTTTCATATATGAAATAAAATATTAAACACAGACTAATGCAAAGGTTGATGAACATATTTGGAAGGGCATGTAAAAGATGGAAATTAAAAGCAAATATAGAAAAGAGCAAGACGATGAGGATAAAAACTCTAGGCCACGAAAGATTATCATTTTGGAGGGAGGGGGCATGTGAAAGAAGTGGATGTATTTAGGTATTGTATATGTGAGTGAACGTGTCAGCAGATGGGTCTGAAAGTTGAGATGAACCAAAGAATAGATGATGGGGGGGATGGGTGGTGTGTTGAAGCATCTGTGGAAAGAAAATTTTATCTGTTGAGGCAAAAATAGAAACGTACCACAGTATAATGAGACCCACATTTTTGTATGGGTGTGAAGCATGGGTTTTAAATGCTGCAGGCAGAAGTAAATGAAGACAATGGAGATGTCATATTTGAGAACAGTGTGTGGTGTGAATACCGTGCAGAAAATTCAGTGGGACAATGTAGGGTCACCATGCATATAATTCAAAAGGCTGAAGAGAAGTCGTTGAGGTGGTTAGGGGATGGAGAGAGATAGGTAGGGGTTATCCCAGGAATGGTTGGAAGGACTGGGTAAGAGAGACTTCATTATCCAGCAGGTTTGTGTGAAGTTAGTAGTCTTAGAGGTGGGAAGGACTGTACCTGCACTCTGAAAGAGGGGTGAAAATGTTGCAGTCAGAGAGTAATCTAACTTGTGATATCAGCACACTTCTGGCAAGACTGCCATTGAATGAATTATGGTGAATGTGTTTTCTTTGGGTCACCCTGCCTTGACAGGAAGTTACCATTGAGAAAAAATGTAACGGAAGTAATTGTTAATGTATGTACCTATAAAGACAAAGAACATTATCTATCGAGGCAAAAAGGGGAATGTATGAGAGAATAGTGGTACCAAAACACTTATATAGGTGTGAAGCATGGGCTGTGAATGTTGCAGCAAGGAGGAGGTTAGAAGCAATATGATGTAAATATTATGCAGAGAATTCTTAGCTTGGAGATTAGGTGTGGAGTTACTAAAAGCATTATCCAGAGGGCTGAGGAGGAGTTGAGATGGTTTGAACATTTGGAGAGAATGGAGCAAAATAGGATGACTTGGAGGGTGTGTAAATCTGTAGTGAAGGGAAGGTGTGGAAG
Organism: Cherax destructor; assembly: GCA_009830355.1. Taxonomy (NCBI): domain Eukaryota; kingdom Metazoa; phylum Arthropoda; class Malacostraca; order Decapoda; family Parastacidae; genus Cherax; species Cherax destructor. Next base: position 48,890 of record WNWK01004111.1, read on the forward strand.
GGGTGGCCCTAGGAAAGATTGGAGGCAGGGGATAAAGGAGGTTTTGTGTTCAAGGGGCTTAGGTATCCAGCAGGTGTTGGATAGGACTGAGTGGAGGCAAATGTTTTTTTGGGACTTGACGATCTGTTGGAGTGTGAGCAAGATAACATTTTGTGAAGGGATTCATGGAACCTGGTTAGCTTTACTTGAGTCCTGGAGGAGGGAAGTACAGTGCCTGCACCCTGAGGTAGGGGTTTGAATATTTGCAGTTTGGAGGCATCTGAACTGTAGTACAGTGGAACCTCAGTTTTTGTATGCCCTAGTTTGTATGTAAAACTATAGTTATTCTCTATAATTTTTTTTTTTTTTTGGGTGCCTGGAATGGATTAATTGTATTTACATTATTTCTTATGAGAAATATTAAAAAAAAAAACATTTTATAGAGAATAACTATACTAGTTTTACATACAAATTAGGTCATACGAAAACCGAGTTTCCACTGTATCAGTGCACCTCTGGCAAGACAGTGATAAGGTGAATGATGGAGAAAGTGCTTTTTTTGGTTCACCATACCTCAGTGGGAGATGGCCAGTATTAAAAAAATAATGCTCGTTAATTGTATTTAAGGGAATTTGATTAATAAAATGTTGCCTATATAAATTTCAAAAATACTCTGCTTTCAGCTCTGGAGTACCTTACCAGTGAAGCTGTAGAGTTCCTGTTTTCTCCCCCTCAGACTGCTGGAAGAATTGTCAAGTAGGTAAAGTACATATCTTTGTTAAACTGCTAATGCTGTTCCTCTCTTGTCATATAAGTGGTACCCAGTGTTTTAAGAATTTATTTTGCTGGTCCTATATTTATATGGGATATAGTGCTAGATATTCTCCATGGGGAAGTGGAATAGAATTCTTCCTCCGTAAGCCATGCGTGTCGTAAGAGGCGACTAAAATGCCGGGAGCAAGGGGCTAGTAACCCCTTCTCCTGTATATATTACTAAATGTAAAAAGGAGAAACTTTCGTTTTTCCTTTTGGGCCACCCTGCCTCAGTGGGAAACGGCCGACGTGTTGAAAGAAAGAAAGAAAGTGCTAGATATATAATGTGTTTTTTCATACCAACTTTCATTCCATTGTAAATTATGCCTGTGGATATGTGTAGTTTTTCTAAAAAAAATTGTGTTTTTTCACAGTACTCTAGAATTTTTAAAATACTTCATCTGCATAACCCCTAAACACTTATTTAGGCATGTAACATTCACAGTGATTTTTAGGTTTTGATGTGCTCTTGGAGTGTGTAACAACATTTATGAAGTGATGTAGGGAAATTCATTAGTCTGATTCTAGTTCTGGAGGTGGAAAATAGTGCTTGCACTGTATGGTTTTGCCACCCATTTTTTTTCTATTGTTCCTGGTAAAATTTACCACAAATTCTATTGTTTGTTTCGCAGGCCGAGTTGGATGTAGCCGAGTCAGTTACTTGATACGCTGATACCATAAAACTGTGAAGTTGATTATGCTTCCTAAAACTTACACTATCTAGCACCAAACTTTCAAAGATAAATAAGTGCACTTGATGATCAAAATATTAATAAAAGATGTGAGGGCAGTGGAACTCACTATACCTACTCCAAACAAACTTACAAAAAAGATAAATGTATATGATAATCACAGCATAGAAAAATATTGATTAAAATATGTGGGAGGCAGCATCAGCCGGGTTCCTCAGTACATACCCAGTGGTTATTTGCAAACAGTTCCAGGGAACATCACTCTTGTGACCCAGTCCTAGACCAGGCCTCCTGGTGGATGGCCTGATAAAGCAGGCTGTTGCTACTAGCTGCACATTGTAGCACACTGGAAGACGACTTGGCAGTTATCAGCTAGGAGTTTTGCTGGATTCTCGTACTAATTCTAGTATCATTTCCAAACTTTTCCAAAGGAAACAATACTAGAATCAGTAGGCCAAGTTCTGTACTGCACCTTGAGGAATAGAGCTGATCACCATGGTAGTCTCTGATTTTACTTTGTTGGCTATTAGTGAAATAACAGAATTCAGCAAAAGCTGTAACTTCTGTACCTAAACATCAAGGTCAGAAAGCAAACATTAGGTTTGTCATGAGTCACTTAGCATGTATACTGTCAAAAGTTACAATAGTGTCCTATTTTTTCAGATATCATGCAAAGATTGAGGAAGGTAAGAAGAACTCAGATGACTGAAGTATAGATTGAGCCAAGAAATAATCTTCAACAAGAAATCAGAAATAATATGCAGCCTTCACTAAATACTGTTGCTGTGTGCAGTATGGTAAACCATGAATGGTGTGTGATAATATTTTATCTAATTATTCATAGCATCAGTGTTCCTACAGCTTATTCAATTTCATGTGCTACTTAGTGTTTTAAATAACATGAATGAACAGATACCAACATTTCTAATAAATGTTTTGCTAAGAATATTATAGTCATAATGATTTGAAGGGGAAAGGAAATGTTTCATACGTATAATGGTGTGTTGAGCTTGACATCTTAGAAGAAAGCAATTGACTTTTAAGATACATTACTCTCCTCTGTTTATTTTTCTAGATTTTTAAGGTAAAGGTTTTCTGTTCATTGAAAATAAGAATAGAGTAGATTTCCAGTTAAAGTAAGAGGTATATATTTTGATAAAAAAAATTATTTTAAGATACAGTACTTTTTGATTGGGATAAATAATGTTTTATTGATTTTTTTTATATATATATAATTTAAATTCTTACCTAAGGACAGTTACCAAAAGTTAAGTAAATTGCTGAAGACCTAACAAAAAAGGTCTGTGGGGGAGAGAAGGGGTTTTGTCAAGTAATGCTCATCATTAACTTTGTATTGTACAATGAAGTCTTCATTTATTTATAAAAAAAAATAACACTGAACCAATGGTGAATTGTATAGTCAAAGTGCTCTTTAAAATAAACTGTGGGAACTGTCATATATGGTGATCAGAACATACTGCTCTGAAAAGGAGATATTCATTATTCTCACTATATTTAAGTCCTTTATATTTGCCATTGCTATAATGCAGTATCATAATAATTTAGTTGTTTAATTATTGTGTGCTATTTTGTTCACCTTTTCTATTGATGAGGTTGAACCTAACAAGGCTGTGATAAATATATTAATTGCAACATGCTTTACTATTATATTGGGATTAATATGTTAATTATCCATTTGGTAGAGAAAAGGCAAAGTCCCATTTACCAGGGTTTGGGTGTTGATATATCTTGATGTAATCCTGCAGCTGACTTTATGTTCAGAAATCCACGTCAATTTTACCATGTAGAAGTAAAGTACTACATAATATGTACTTCTCATTTTGAAGAACCTAATATGTGTAAAAATTAATTGTTCTTAATATTTATAGTTATGGTTAAATGAGTTAGGACTGTATATGCTTAAATCATGGCATGAGAAATTTACAAGATATTTATTTACCTGCTTAAAAATTAATGTTAGACCAGCACATGCAAACTATCAGATATTAAGATTAAGTTATTTATTAAAAAAAATAGTAGCAGTGCTGGTAAAATTTAAAGCTAGAGTTAGTTTTGGTCAATCTTGAAGGGCAATAGGTATATATATATAAACTTCCTCATTAATGCTCATTATGAATGATTTGTTGAAATATATTGAATCTTTGGCAGATATTTTTTCAAGTATTGTGATTTTTATGTAGAATCAAGGAGTTTTGTAGAATTGTTTTTGATCAGTGTACTTGGGGTCACTGGAATTAGTGATTTTTTTTTTTTTTTTTTTAGTACATAATGTTACTGTACTAGGGAAACATAAGATCAGTGTCATTTTGTAATTTTATACTCTAAGCTCATTTTTAACTAGGTTTTTCATAAAGTTTGGAAGACTGAATTAAGGCTTTTATAAATGAGACCAGTGGTAGTTTCAGGTGCGCAAGTGTTTTACGTATCTATTCTGATGGTTAAAATGTACAGTACTTAAAATGTATCATAATACACTTATTTTGGTATGTAGATTGTTAATTTGTATATCTGACATAGCTTTAAAAAAGAAATAACTTTATATTAATTAAGTAATGTTTTACAGCATTTGGTAATTGAAGTACAGTATATGTAATGTACCCTGAACCTCTGTTTCTTCTGTAAGATGATTATGCTTTATTCACAAGGTAGCATTGTAGGATATGATTTGTATTTCAATCTTGACATCTGCCTGTCCAATTTGGGTATACTATAATTATATAAAATATAGTCATACTGAAAGAATATTAATTATTTGGTTAGATAAATTATCAGCTTCATGGAAAGTTAATAGTATTATGTAATTAATGTACTATGGTAGTCTAAGCATTCAGAATGAACTGCAACATTTTATTTTGTTAGGATGTGTATGCTTTTAAATATTAAAGATGAGCTTCATTATAACATTTTTTTTTTTTATTCATTTATTATAACTGTACGTACTGTGAAATTCAAATCTATGCTCACAGGAATACACAAATACTTGTCACCTAGCATCCAAGTTGGTATTGGATTTTTAAAAAAAAAAAAAAAAAAAAAATTTTTACCACATTCTTCAGTGTTTAACTTTCCAGTAAACACTTTAAACATTCTTATTTACAACTTTGTTTATTTTAATCAGGCCTTGTCAAGGGGGAACCCCCTAGGTGTGGCAAAAGGGCTTTTGATTCTAGGAAATAGACCACTCATCTCCTTCCTCAGACTGAATGTAAATACCTCCTCCTCTCACCATTTGGCCTCTATTTGGGGATATTTCCACCTCGTGAATTTCAGCTAAGCAGAAGAAAAAGGGATTGTTTTCCATCCCATTCTGTTGAGGACCTTGGCGGTAGTGCTGCTTGCCTGAAGGATTGGATTATCTGGGTACGTGCTGGGGACCCTGTGGGTGGCCTTGGATAATAAAAGTATTCCTCCAGCATTTCTGGCCACCCACCCACCTAGAAAAGGGTACTGAAGTTGACTGACAAGTACTCCCCAGACCCTACTTTTGTTATCTTTTCTGATGATAGTATTACAGATCCTCTTTGTTTCCACAGAGCTTGGTAGTCTTTGTGCTGTTGACACAGGCAGCAATGGCAATGTTGACACCATAAATTTTAGTCTTAAAAGGCTTGCTAGGCATTCCCACGCCCCCCAGCTCCCAGCTAAGGTTCCAATAGCAGCACTGTGACCCTGTTGGGTTTAGCACTTAGTTTTGATAATAATAATAGGGTTACAATAATGTTTCCCTTATCAATGACTATATAGTCATAATACTAGACAAAAATCTCTAATATTCCTCACTTCTTGTTTAATCTTTGCAAAAACTCAATGTGATCAGGCTCTGGTCCAACATGAGGCCTGGTCACAGACCGGGCCGCGGGGGCATTGACCCCTGGAATGCTCTCCAGGTAAACTCCAGGCATCATTATTTTTATTTATTAACGTATCGATTATTTCCCACCAAGGCAGGGTGACCAGAAAAAGAAGAAACTTTTATCATCCACTCCATCACTGTCTTGCCAGAAGTGTGCCTACACTACAGTTAAAAAACTACAACATATCAACACCTCTCCTTCAGAGTGCAGGCACTGTACTTCCCACCTCCAGGACTCAAGTCTGGCTAACTGGTTTCCCTGAATCCCTTCATGAATGTTACTTTGCTCACATTCCAACAACACATCATAAAATTATAAAAAAAGTGCTAAACCTACAGGTTGCACAGCTCAAGTCATAAAAACCATTTGTCTCCACTCCTATCTAACACGTTTATGCACGCCTGCTGGAAGTCCAAGCCCCTCGCACACAAAACCACCTTTACCTCCTCCCTCTAACCTTTCCTAGAACAACCCCTATCCCACTTTCCTTCTACTACAGATTTATGTGCCCTCCAAGTTATTCTATTTTGTTCCATCCTCTCTAAATGTCCAAACCACCTCAACAAACCTTTCTCTGCTCTCTGGATAATACTTTTGGAAACCCTGCACCTCCTAATCTCTGAGCTACTGATTCTCTGCATTATATTCACACCACACATTTCCCTCACACAGGACATCTCCACTGCCTCCAGCCTTCTTCTTGTTGCAGCATTCACAATCCATGCTTCATATTCATATAAGAGCGTTAGTACCACTATACGTACTGTCATACATTTCCCTCTTTGCTTCTATGGATATTGCTCTTTGTCTCCACAGATTCTTCAATGCTCCACTCACCTTTTTCCCTTCAATTCTATGATTTACCTCGTCTTTCACAGAACCATCTACTGACAAGTCCACTCCCAAATACTATCTGAAAACATACACTTCATACTCCCTCCAATCTGATATCCAATCTTTCATTAACTAAATTTTTGTTATCCTATCCATACCATGGGTGGGGTTTGAACCCGCGGTCAGTCTCTGTCAAAACTCCAGACCGTCGCGTAAGCCACTGGGCCAGCTAGCTTCAATAAGATTCATCCAACTAAGTATATTTCTACATAGGAAGGTTAGCATAGGCACCACTGTGTCCAGAAATGCTAGCTGGCCCAGTGGCTTACGCGACGGTCTGGAGTTTTGAGACACTGATCGCGGGTTTGAACCCCACCCGTGGTATGGTTTGTTTGCAATCGTGTTATTACGATTTCATGAGTCATGTTGACGGCTTTGAGGGGACTTGAGCTAGAGTTCGTCACGGCCATGCTAACGGGAGATTCGTCTGTAAAAACTTGCATTTGTGGACACAGTGGTGCCTATGCTAACCTTCCTATGGTGTAGAAATATACCTAGTTGGATGAATCTTATTAAAGCTAGCTGGCCCAGTGGCTTACGCGATGGTCTGGAGTTTTGAGACTCTCTGACTGCGGGTTCGAACCCCACCCATGGTATGGTTTGTTTGCAATCGTGTCATTACGATTTCGTGAGTTTTGTTATCCTCATCACCTTGCGTTTTCCTACGTTAACTTCTCTTACATACCCTTCCAAACTCATTCATAAACCTCTGCGACTTCTCTTCAGAATCTCCCCAAAACAGTGTCATTGGCAAAATGCAACTGTGACAACTCCCACTTTGTATTAGATTCTTTATCTTTTAATCCCACACCTCTTTCCAACACCTGAATATTCACTTCTCTTACAACCCCATCTATAAATATATTGAACAACCATGGTGACATCATGCATCCCTGTCTAGGCCTACTTTTACTGGGAAATAATCTCCCTCTCTCCTACTTGAGCCTCATTATCCTCATAAAATTCTTTTAAGTAACCTACCACCTGTTCCATACATTTCCAACATCTGCCACATTGCTCTCCTATCCACCCTATCATATGCCTTTTCCAAATCCATAAATGCCACGAAAACCTCTTTACCCTTATCTAAATACTGTTCACCTATATGTTTCACTGTAAACACTTGGTGTACACACCCCCTACCTTTCCTAAAGCCCCCTTATTCATCTGCTATCCTGCTCTCCGTCTTACTCTTAATTCAATAATAACTCTACCATACACTTTACCTGGTATACTCAACAGACTTATTCCCCTATAATTTTTGCACTCTCTTTTGTCCCCTTTGCCTTTATACAAAGGAACAATACACGCTCTCTGCCAGTCCCTAGGTACCTTACCCTCTTCCATACATTTATTAAATAATAGCACCAACCACTTCAAAACTATATCCCCACCTGCTTTTAACATTTCTATCTTTATCCCATCAATCCCAGCTGCCTTACCCCCTTTCATTCTACCCACTGCCTCACGAACTTCTCCCACACTCACAACTGGCTCTTCCACACTCCTACAAGATGTTATTCCTCCTTGCCCTATACACGAAATCACAGCTTCCCTGTCTTCATCAATATTTAACAACTCCTCAAAATATTCCCTTCTTCTTCCCAATACCTCTAACTCTCCATTTAATAACTCTCCTCTCCTATTTTTAACTGTCAAATCCATTTGTTCCCTAGGCTTACTCAATTTATTAATCTCACTCCAAAACTTTTTCTTATTTTCAACAAAATTTGTTGATAACATCTCACTCACTCTCATTTGCTCTCTTTTTACATTGCTTCACCACTCTCTTAACCTCTCTTTTTCTCTCCATATACTCTTCCCTCCTTGCCATCACTTCTACTTTGTAAAAACCTCTCATATGCTAACTTTTTCTCCCTTACTACTCTCTACATCATCATTCCACCAATCGCTCTTCTTCTCTGCACCCACATTTCTGTAACCACAAACTTCTGCTGAACAGTCTAACACTACATTCTTTAACCTACCCCATACATCTTCGACCCGATTGCCTACACTCTCACTAGCCCATCTATCCTCCAATAGTTGTTTATATCTTACCCTAACTGCCTCCTCTTTTAGTTTATAAACCTTCACCTCTCTTTTACTTACTGCTTCTATTTTCCTTGTATCCCATCTACCTTTTACTCCCACTTTAGCTACAACTAAAAAGTGATCTGATATATCTGTGGCCCCTCTATAAACATGTACATCCTGAAGTCCACTCAACAGTCTTTTATCAGTCTCCATCTTGCTCTTAATTCTTTCATTAATAACTTCCATACACTTTACCAGGTATACTTAACAGGCTTATTCCCTTATAATTTTTATACCTCTTTTGTCCCCTTTGCCTTTATACAAAGAAATTATGCATGCTCTCTGCCAATCCCTAGGTACCTTTCCCTCTTCCATACATTTATTAAATACAAGCACCAACCATTCCAAAACTTTATCTCCACCTGCTTTTAACATTTCTGTCTTTATCTCATCAATCCCAGCTGCTTTACCACTTTCATTCTACCCACTGCCTCATGCACCTCACCCCCCCACTCACACCTGGCTCTTCCTCACTCCTACAAGATGTTATACCTCCCTGTCCAATGCACAAACATACATCTTCCCTTCCACAACATTTAACAATTCTTCAAAATACTCCCTCCATGTGCATAGAAGGACCTAACTGACTCATGAAATCATAATGACACGATTGCAAAAGACCTAAAATCTGGAACACTGCCTTTAAATTCCAGTCTCTCTTACTCCCAGCCATTTCAAAACTGCTATTTAAAAACACCTTCTTTCCCTAATGTTATCCTAACAAATAATTATGCAGAACAATTCTTTCAACTTGTATTGTCCCAGCCCTTGTCTACCATTAACATTAATTCATCACATGTACCTAGCTTGTTCTATATCTAATTTCCATTTTTTATTGAATTGCTAAATACAGTGGTACCTCGAGTTACGATATTTTTTCGTTCGAGAATGCTGTTCAAGTGCCATTACCAAACGAATTTATCCCCATAAGGAATAATGTAAAATAGACTAGTCCTTTTACACCCCCAAAAATATACTTACAAAAGCATTTAAAAAAATAAACTTACATAAAAGGGCGATTTTGGGGACCATCGTAACTCGAGGTACCACTGTACCTCCAATATTTTAAAATGTATTCTTTTTTTTTTTTTAACATGCCGGCTGTCTCCCACCAAAGCAGGGTGACCCAAAAAAGAAAGAAACACTTTCACCATCATTCACACATAATCATTGTCTTTGCAGAGGTGCCCATATATGATAGTTTAGATGTCACTCCAAACAGCTAATATCTCAAACACCTCCTTTAAAGTGTAGGGATTGTACTTCCCATTTCCAGAGCTCAAGTCCAGCTAACCAGTTTTCCTGAATCACTTCACAAAATATTACCTTGCTCACACTCCAACAGCTTGTCAGATCCCAAAAACCATTCATCTCCATTCATTCCTATCTAACACGCTCACACATGCCTGCTGAATGTCCAGGCCCCTTGCACACAAAACCTCTTTTTACCCCCTCCATCCTTTTCTAAGATGACCCCTACCCCTCCTCCCTGCCACTACAGATTTATACACCCTCCAAGTCATTGTATTTTGCTCCATCCTCTAAATGACCAAACTACTTCAAAAACCAATCTCCAGCCCTCTTGAGTAATACTTTTTGTAACTCCACACCTCCTCCTAATTTCCACACTGAATTCTCTGCATAATATTTACACCACACATTGCCCTTAGACACGACATTTCCACTGTCTCCAGCATTCACAACCCATGCTTTACACCCACTTAAGAGTGTTGGTACCACTATACTCTCGTACATTCCCTTCTTTGCCTCCATAGATAACGTTTTTTGTCTCCTCAGACACCTGAACGCACCACTCACCTTTTTTCCTTCATCAATTCTACGGTTAACCTCATCCTTCATAAACCCATCTTCTGACAAATCTAAGTATCTGAACACATTCACTTCTCTTTAGAATCTCCCAAAAGCACAGTATCATCAGCAAAAAGTACCTGTGATAAACTCCCATTTTGTATTTGATTCCCCATAATTTAATCCCACCCCTCTCCCCAACACACTAGCATTTACTTCTTTTACAACCACATCTATAAATATATTAAACAACAATGGTGACATTACACTTGCCACATTGCTCCCCTATCCACTCTATCATATTTTTTTTTTTTCAACAAGTCGGCCGTCTCCCACCGAGGCAGGGTGACCCAAAAAGAAAGAAAATCCCCAAAAAGAAAAAACTTTCATCATCATTCAACACTTTCACCACACTCATACATAATCACTGTCTTTGCAGAGGAGCTCAGATACTACAGCTGAGAAAAGTCCCTCCCAGCTGTCACTATCTCAGACCCCTCCTTTAAAGTGCAGGCATTGTACTTCCCATTTCCAGGACTCAAGTCCAACTAAATCAATTAACTGGTTTCCCTGAATCCCTTCACACAATGTTACCCTGCTCACACTCCAACAGATCGTCATGTCCCAAAAACCATTCGTCTCCATTCACTCCTATCTAACACGCTCACACATGCTTGCTGGAAGTCCAAGCCCCTCGCCCACAAAACCTCCTATCATATGCCTTTTATAAATTCATAACTACAATGAAACTTCCCTACTTTTATCTAAATACAGTTCACATATATGCTTCACTGTAAACACTTGATCTACACATCCCCTACCCACTCTAAAGCCTCCTTGCTCATCTTCAATCCTACTCTCTGTCTTGCCTCTAATTCTTTCAATAATAACCCTACCATACACTTTACCTGGTATACTCAGTAAACTTATTCTCCTATAATTCTTACAATCTCTTTTATCCCCCTTCCCTTTATATAAAGGAACTATACATGCTCTCTGCCAATCCCTAGGTACCTTCCTCTCTTTCATACATATATTAAACAAAAATACCAACCACTCCAACACTATATGCCCCCTCTCTCCCCTGCTTTTAACATTTCTGTCATGATCCCATCAGTTCCAGCTGCTTTACCCACTTTCATTCTACGTAATGCCTCACGCACCTTCCCCACACTCACATCCTGCTCTTCTTCACTCCTAAAAGATGTTAAACCTCCCTGGCCAGTGCATGAAATTACCGCCTCCCTTTCTTCATCGACATTTAAAACTTCCTCAAAATATTTCTGCCATCTACCCAATACCTCCACCTCCCCATCTACTAACTCTCCTACTCTGTTTTTAACTGACAATTCTATTCGTTCCCTAGGCTTTCTTAACTTGTTTATCTCACTCCAAAACTTCTTATTTTCAGCAAAATTTTTTGACAGTGCCTCTCCCACTCTTTCATCTGCTCTCCTTTTGCACTCTCTCACCACTCTCTTCACCTTTCTTTTACTCTCCATATACTCTGCTCTTCTTACAACACTTCTGTTTTGTAAAAACCTCTCATAAGCTACCTTTTTCTCTTTTATCACACCCTTTACTTCATCATTCCACCAATCATTCCTCTTTCCTCCAGCACCCACCCTAGTATAGCCACAAACTTCTGCCCCACATTTTAATACTGTTAAGTGATTTAGTTGGACTTGAGTCCTGGAAATGCGAAGTACAATGCCTGAACTTTAAAGGAGGAGTCTGGGATAGTGACAGTTGGGACAGTGATTATGTATGAGTGAGGTGAAAGTGTTGAATGATGATGAAAGTATTTTCTTTTTGGGGATTTTCTTTCTTTTTGGGTCACCCTGCCTTGGTGGGAGACGGCCGACTTGTTAAAAAAAATATATATATATACACAGTGGACCCTCGGTTTTCGTTCATCTTCAAACTCGAACAATTATGTAAGTGTATTTTCGTAATTGCTTCTGTAAGTGTAGTTTTGGGGGTCTGAAATGACTAATCTAATTTACATTTATCCTTATGGGAACAAATTCGTTCGGTAACGGCACTCAAACAGCATTCTGGAAAGAATTTTCAAAGAAACCGAGGGTCCACTGTATATAAGAGATTGTAAGAATTATAGGGGAATAAGTTTACTGAGTGTACCAGGTAAAGTGTACGGTAGGGTTATTATTGAAAGAATTAGAGGTAAGACAGAGAGTAGAATTGCAGATGAGCAAGGAGGCTTTAGAGTGGGTAGGGGATGTGTAGATCAAGTGTTTACATTGAAGTATATATGTGAACAGTATTTAGATAAAGGTAGGGAAGTTTTCATTGCATTTATGGATTTAGAAAAGGCATATGATAGAGTGGATAGGGGAGCAATGTGGCAAATGTTGCAAGTGTATGGAATAGGTAGTAAGTTACTGAATGCTGTAAAGAGTTTTTATGAGGATAGTGAGGCCCAGGTTAGGGTGTGTAGGAGAGAGGGAGATTACTTCCCGATAAAAGTAGGTCTTAGGGCTGTGTAATGTCACCATGGTTGTTTAATATATTTATAGATGGGGGTTGTAAAATAAGTAAATGCTAGGGTGTTGGGGAGAGGAGTGGGATTAAATTATGGGGAATTAAATACAAAATGGGAGTTGACACTGTTACTTTTTGCTGATGATACTGTGCTTATGGGAGATTCTAAAGAAAAGTTGCAAAGGTTAGTGGACAAGTTTTGGAGGGTGTGTAAAGGTAGAAAGTTGAAAGTGAACATAGATAAGAGTAAGGTGATGAGGGTATCAAACTATTTAAATAAAGAAAAATTGGATATCACATTGGAGAGAGGGATTATGGAAGAAGTGAATGTTTTTAGATATTTGGGAGTTGACTTGTCAGCAGATGGGTTTATGAAGGCTGAGGTTAACCATAGAATTGATGAAGGAAAAAGGTGAGTGGTGCGTTGAGGTATCTGTGGAGACAAAATACGTTATCCATGGAGGCAAAGAAGGGAATGTACGAAAGTATAGTTTTACCAACACTCTTATGTGGGTGTGAAGCATGGGTTTCAAATGCTGCAGCAAGGAGGCGGCTGGAGGCAGTGGAGATGTCCTGTCTAAGGGCAATGTGTGGTGTAAATATTATGCAGAAAATTCGGAATGTGGAAATTAGGAGAAGGTGTGGAGTTACTAAACATATTTGTCAGAAGGCTGAAGAGGGGTTGTTGAGGTGGCTTGGTCATTTAGAGAGAATGGATCAAAGTAGAATGACTTGGAGAGCGTATAAATCTGTAGGGGAAGGAAGGCGGGGTAGGGGTCGTCCTAGAAAAGGTTGGAGGGAAGAGGTAAAGGAGGTATTGTGGGCGAGGGGCTTGGACTTCCAGCAAGCATGTGTGAGCGTGTTAGATAGGAGTGAATGGAGACGAATGGTTTTTGGGACATGACGATCTGTTGGAGTGTGAGCAGGGTAACATTTTGTGAAGGGATTCAGGGAAACCAGTTACAGTAATTGATTTAGTTGGACTTGAGTCCTGGAAATGGGAAGTACAATGCCTACACTTTAAAGGAGGGATCTGGGATAGTGACAGCTGAGAGGGACAATTCTCAGCTGTCGTATCTGAGCCCCTCTGCAAAGACAGTGATTATGTATGAGTGTGGTGAAAGTGTTGAATGATGATGAAAGTATTTTCTTTTTGGGGATTTTCTTTCTTTTTGGGTCACCCTTCCTCGGTGGGAGACGGCCTACTTGTTGAAAAAACAAAACAATGTAATATATATACATGTACAGTGGTACCTCGAGTTACGATGGTCCCCAAAATCGCCCTTTTATGTAAGTTTATTTTTTTAAATGCTTTTGTAAGTATATTTTTGGGGGTGTAAAAGGACTAGTCTATTTTACATTATTCCTTATGGGGATAAATTCGTTTGGTAATGGCACTTGAACAGCATTCTCGAACGAAAAAATATCGTAACTCGAGGTACCACTGTATATATATTATATACTATATATATTTTTCAACATGTCGGTCGTCTCCCACCGAGGCAGGGTGACCCAAAAAAGAAAGAAAATCTCCAAAAAGAAAATACTTTCATCATCATTCAACTTTTTCACCTCACTCATACATAATCACTGTCTTTGCAGAGGCGCTTAGATATGACTGTTTAGAAGTCCCTCCAAACTGCCAATATCCCAACCCCCTCCTTTAAAGTGCAGGCATTGTACTTTCCATTTCCAGGACTCAAGTCCAGCTAACCAGTTTCCCTGAATCCCTTCACAAAATATTACCCTGCTCACACTCCAATAGCTCGTCAAGTCCCAAAAAACCATTCGACTCCATTCACTCCTATGTCGTCAAGTCGAGTTCACTTAACTTCTCATAGGACATGCCCCTTAGTTCCAGGACTAGTCTCGTTGCAAACCTTTGCACTTTCTCTAGTTTCCTGACGTGCTTGGCCAGGTGTGGGTTTCAAACTGGAGCTGCATACTCCAATATGGGCCTGACGTTCACCGTGTACAGGGTACGGAACGACTCCTTACTGAGATGCCGGAATGCTGTTCTTAGGTCCGCTAGTTGCTTGTCGTCTTTGGCCCCCTAGACTGTACTCTGTGGTTTTCTTTGCCCTTCTCCGATCATGACTTTGCACTTGGTGGGTTTGAACTCCAGGAGCCAGTTGCTGGACCAGGCCTGCAGCCTGTCCAGGTCCCTCTGTAGTCCTATCTGGTCCTCCTCTGACTGAATTCTTATTACCTTCACATTGTCTGCAAACAGGGACACTTCTGAGTCTATTCTTTCCGTCATATCGTTCACATATACTAGAAACAGCACCGGTTCTTGGACTGACCCCTGTGGAACCCCGCTCTTCACAGGCGCCCACTCTGACACCTAATCACTTACTATGACTCGCTGTTACCTTCCCGTCAGGTATTCTCTGATCCATTGCTGTGCCGTCTTTGTTATACCTGCCTGGTCCTCCAATTTTGTGTGTGTACTCACCTAATTTTACTCACCTAGTTGTGGTTGCAGGGATCGAGTCACAGCTCCTGGCCCCGCCTCTTCACTGGCTGCTACTCGGTCACTACCTGCTCCATGACCTTTATCATACCTCTCCTTAAAGCTATGTATGGATCCTGCCTCTTCATCACTTCCCAGATTATTCCACTTCCTGACAACTCTGTGACTGAAGCAATACTTCCTAACATCCCTGTGGTTCATCTGAGTCTTCAACTTCCAACTGTGACCCCTTGTTGCTGTGTCCCATCTCTGGAACATCCTGTCACTGTCCACCTTGTCTATTCCTCTCAGTATTTTATATGTCGTTATCATATCCCCTCTATCTCTCCTGTCTTCCAGTGTCAGGTCGATTTCCCTTAACCTCTCCTCGTAGGACATACCCCTTAGCTCCGGGACTAGTTTTGTTGCAAACCTCTGCACTTTCTCTAGTTTCCTTACATGCTTGGCTAGGTGAGGGCTCCAAACTGGTGCTGCATACTCCAATATGGGCCTAACGTACACAGTGTACAGGGTCCTTAATGACTCCTTATTAAGATGTCGGAATGTTGTTGTTAGGTTTGCTAGGCGTCCGTATGCTGCAGCAGTTATTTGGTTGATGTGCGCCTCAGGAGATGTGCCCAGTGTTATACAGTGGTCCCTCGGTTTTCGCCGAAAATTCGTTCCAGAATGCTGCTCAAGTGCCATTACCAAACGAATTTACTTCCTTAAGAAATAATGTCACGTAGGTTAGTCTATTTCAGACCCCCAAAAATACACTTGCAACAGCACTTACGAAAATACACTTACATAAATGTTCGAGTTTGGAGATGCACGAAAACCGAGGGACCACTGTACTCACCCCAAGATCCTTTTCCTTGAGTGAGGTTTGTAGGCTCTGGCCTCCTGTGTGTGTGTGTTTGGAGTTATCAATCTGGTATTTAATAACAAGATGATGGACGCCAGGTGAAGATTACCATGGCAACTGTGCTTACTTTTTGAAACATGGCTGGTGATTGGTCACCAAGAAAGCCTCGCTCTGATTGGCTGACCATAACAACGGAACCTAGTCCTATCAATTTAAGGAAGAAGAATTATGTTAATGTATTTTTCATGATTTGTAATTGTGTGTGCGTGTTTAGCGTACTTATGCGTGTTTAGCGTACTTGTGTGTGTTTAGCGCACTTGTGCGTGTTTAGCGCACTTGTGCGTGTTTACGCACTTGTGCGTGTAAAGGTTCTCTGTACATTCTCTCTGTACTTGTGCGTGTTTAGCGTACTTATGCGTGTTTAGCGTACTTGTGTGTGTTTAGCGCACTAGTGCGTGTTTAGCGCTCTTGTGTGTGTTTAGCGCACTAGTGCGTGTTTAGCGCACTAGTGCGTGTTTAGCGCACTTGTGCGTGTTTAGCGCATTTGTGCGTGTTTAGCGCACTTGTGCGTGTTTAGCGCACTTGTGTGTGTTTAGCGCACTTGTGCGTGTTTAGCGCACTTGTGCGTGTTTAGCGCACTTGTGCGTGTTTAGCGCACTTGTGCGTGTTTAGCGCACTTGTGCGTGTTTAGCGCACTTGTGTGTGTTTAGCATACATTTACATGTTTAGCGTATGTGTGCATGTTTAGCGTACTTGTGCGTGTTTAGCATACGTGTACGTGTTTAGCGTACGTACTCACCTAATTGTACCCACCTAATTGTGGTTGCAGGGGTCTAGACTCAGCTCCTGGCCCCGCCTCTTCGCTGTCCGCTACTGGGTCTCTGCTCTCCCTGCTCCATGAGCTTTATCATACCTTGTCTTAAAACTATGTATGGTTCCCGCCTCCACTATATCGTTCGCTAGACTATTCCACTTCCTAACTACTCTATGGCTGAAGAAGTGCTTCCTAACATCCCTTTGACTCATCTGAGTCTTCAGCATCCAGTTGTGTCCCTTTATTTCTGTGTTCCCTCTCTGGAACATCCTGTCACTATCTACCTTGTCGATTCCCTGCAGTATTTTGTATGTCGTTATCATGTCTCCTCTAACCCTTCTGTCCTCCAGTGTTGTTAGTCCTATTTCCCTCAACCTTTCTTCATAGGGCAGTCCCCTGAGTTGTGGAACTAGCCTTGTCACAAACCTTTTCACTTTCTCTAATTTCTTGACATGCTTGACCAGGTGTGGGTTCCAGACTGGTGCTGCATACTCTAGTATGGGCCTGATGTACACGGTGTACGTGTGCGTGTTTAGCGTATGTGTGAGTGTTTAGCGTACGTGTGAGTGTTTAGCGTACTTGTGCGTGTTTAGTGTGTGTGTTTTGTGTGTGGGCGTATTTATGTGTCTTCGTGTTTGTGTGTAATTACTTATTTCAATTTGTTGGGGTTGAGCCGCCGTTCTTGTGTCGGTCTAATTAATAGTAAACTTTCCCTATTCTTTAATATTTGTTCATTATTATTATTATAATCAAAAGAAGTGCTAAACCACAAGGGTTATACAGCGTAATATTTGTTCAGATTTGTTTCTCATGATTTTGTTTAGGTTTGTTTTTCATGACTTTGTTCAGGTTTGTTCATGTAGTTTGTTCAGGTTTGTTCTTCATAACTTAGTTTGGACTGCAGGTAATAGTCTGACTTCGAAGCTGTGTACAGCAGCAGCAGGTGCTGCTCACACCTACATGGTGTAACTTATTGCCTGCTCACACCTACATGGTGTAACTTATTGCCTGCTCACACCTACATGGTGTAACTTATTGCCTACTCACACCTACACAATGAGACATGGACTCTGAATTAGAACACCCTTAAGACTTGGCGTCTAACTGAACTTTTAAATTCTCAGTATTGACTAAAAAAGGGGAAGTTATTGCTTCAAACGCCCAGTAAGGATCTGTTACTTTCCTTGTGACCGAAATTGATTTCGGGAACACCAAGAGATGTCTTGCTGTGACACTCAGGTTGTCAATGGCTGGGATCGCAAGTTCTTTGTAGTACTTGTCTGGTAAGCAATTTACACCAATTGCCCTAGACATCCATTCATTGCGCACTCCTCTTTTAAGCAGAATGATATATATGATTGGGATCCCCCTCCCTTGGACCTAACTGAATCTATAGCTGTCCTGTACTTAACTAGCAGCCCCTACCTCTTGCCTTTCTCAGTATCACTTTCCCCAGTACTGAGGCAGGTAATGGGCTTGTTCCCATTACTTGACATGATATTACTTAACCTGTTAACTATGTCACCAACACAGTAGTCACTGATCATTTATGGACTCCAGGAAGCCGAAGGGGCCCGTGAGTAGAAAATGGGAAGATGATGAATGCAAGATTGCATTTATGCATCGAGTGCACAGGAAAGGAAGAGAGGGCAGATAGCAAATTTTCAGAGGATGAGGAGGCTCTCCATGGGAAACAATGCCTAATCAAACTAGTCTTTTGGTCTCGTATAGCTTAGGAGAGGAAGTGCGCCTGAACACCACACAGAGCTACAATCATGTGTACTTGGGTTGGGACAAGACAAAGAGGAAAAAATTAAGTACACGAAAACCTATCAGGCAAGGAGAAGAGCATCAGAAGCGGGGCCAGGAGGAGGGAGCACACAAATTGAAGGAACTTCTCTAGATGTAACCTCGACTCCTTTCCCAGCCCCTACTTTCCCAACACCAATGCTAATACCCATCCTTCCCAATTCCCTTCACTACCTATAATCTTATCCCTGAACCCTACCCCATAGTGGTGCACACACCAACTCTAGCCCAAAACCCCTGTTTCTGTTGGATGAGCAACATACAGAAAGAGTAGATAATACAAACCAGTGCATGGTAATGGGAAAGTAAACTCAGAGTGTGGTACACAAATGCAAATGGATTATCTAGCAGGTGTGATGAGTTAAAGGATCAGTAGCTGAAATAACCCCAGATATTGTAGGTATCACAGAGACAAAGCTAACATAAATAATATCATGCTATATTTCCAGCAGGATATCAAATGATAAGTAAGGACAGAAGGAACAGGAGAGGTGGAGAAGTGCCACTGTTAATCAGAAATCAGTAGAGTTTTGAAGTAGTGTCTGAGGATCTCAGTTTCAAGGATCACAACAGTGCCATGATCACAACTGCAAAGAAAATGATAAGATGGATAATGAGAACTTTCAAAACAAGAGATGCCAAACCAATGATGATCCTTTTCAAATCACTTGTTCTCTATAGGTTGGAATACTGCTGTACATTAACATCTCCGTTCAAAGCAGGTGAAATTGCAGATCTAGAGAATGTACAGAGAACCTTTACTGCAAATATAAGTTCCATCAAACACCTCAATTACTGGGAACGCTTGGAGCACTTTACTTGTACTCACTGAAACGTAGGAGAGAGATATATATCATAATCTACACTTTGAAAATCCTAGAAGGAATAGTCCCGAATCTGCACACAGAAATCACTCCCTACGAAAGTAAAAGACTGGGCAGGCGGTGCAAAATACCCCCAATGAAAAGTAGGGACGCCATTGGTACACTAAGAGAAAACACCATAAGTATCCGGGGCCCAAGACTGTTCAACAACCTCCCACCATGCATACGGGAAATTACAAATAGGCCCCTGTCTGCCTTCAAGAGGGAGCTGGACAGATGCTTCAAGTCAGTGTCAGATCAGCCGGGCTATGGTTCGTACGTTGAACTACATGCAGCCAGCAGTAACAGCCTGGTTGATCAGGCCCTGATCCACTGGGAGGCCTAGTCGTGGACCGGGCCTCGGGGGGCGTTGATCCCCGGAATACCCTCCAGGTAGACTCCAGGTAGTGAGAGGGATAAACAGTTCAGAAACAAAGACTTTATAGAGGGCTAAGTTACGACTGTCTAACAGTAGAAGACTGAGGTAGAAATATGAAAATAACAACAAAGTGATGGTTGACGACATAACAGAAGCAGCTAGGAGTGCACATAGGGCGATTTCAACCACAAGGAAACAAGATTGAGAGAACTGGGTCCCACATGGGAGTCTGGAAATGTAGAGAGCTACATTGATGGAGGTGACCAGAGAAAACTTTTCTGAATCAGCATGTTAAGGACACGACGAAAGAAAGAGAAGATGAGTTAGCAAGACGACTTTAGTATTTACAGCCAATACATCTGACATGGGTGAAACAGAATATAAGAGCTCTCTGGGTGATAGTGATTATACGTTCCTATAATTCGAGTACCTAGTGAAACTAGAGGGAAGAACAGCAGCAGGAGGCAGAGGAAAATTTCACACACAGAAGATAAGCAACAGCAAAGACAGTGACAGTCTTTGGTTCAACCAGAGTTGCAGAGAGAATGAAAAGTGAAGCATAAGAGCATTGACAAACTACAGAAAGCAAAGGAAAAATGGGAACTGAGAAGTGAGCAGATAAACCTGGGAAAGTAGAGAAGTTGAGCAGCAGTTTGAGAATGACATAACAGTAAAGACCAAATGTGAACCAAGACTGCTTCACATATATATAGGAAAGAAGACAGTAAAAAAAAACAGGTAGTTTGACTAAGGAAGGAGAGCTCACAAAAGAAAATGAGGAAATCTGTAAAGTGATGATCAAACAGTTTGAAAAAGTCTTCTCTACATAAACATCGAGAATACCAACAAGTCTAGGGAACAAGATAGACTGATAGCATACACAACAGGGTAGAGGTAAAAAAAAAAAAAAAACTCATGGACCAGGATACATCAAAGGCAATGGGACCTGACAGTGTCACCATGGATTTTGCAAGACGGAGCAGATGCTAAACATTGTCCAAACCCTTAGCTAGGATCTACATATCGTTGAATATGGGACAGTTACTAGAGATATGAAAGACAACGATTGTAGTCACTGTATTTAAGAAAAATGGCTGGAAGCACTGAACTATAAACAAGTTTCTCTGACGTGCATAACATGCAAGGATGGGTTCAGAGACATCAAATCCTTCCTGCCTTGCCATTCTGTTGGAGTTGTATGGCAAAGTAACAGAGGCAGGAGATAGAGGGATGGGTGATTGTATTTTCCTAGACTAAGAAGGCATTTAATACTGTATCCCTATAAAAAGCTGGGGCAAAAAAAAATCGAGGAGCAGGAAGGAATAACAGGTACGTGATCCAGTATGTTTTTTAACGGTGCTTTTGAAAATGGAGGTTGTGTCTGCAGTTCTAGAGTTTTCAGGCAGGGAGTTACAGATTTTAGGCCCTTTTATGCGCATTGAATTTTTGTATAGATTTAGTCGGACACGGGGAATGTCAAAGAGATGTTTATGTCTGGTATTATGTCTATGGGTCCTGTCACAACTGTCAAAAAGATCACAGTAAACAGGTGATATCAAAATATGCAAGACAACCACTATGAAAAAATAGAGGAATTCCAAGCGCTTTCGTGACTACTCACATTTGGAATTAATGGTTCTATAAATGTAGATAGCAGAGTAGTAAGTATGGATGTTCTGGACAGTGAGTAGGTTTAGGTCTTTGAAGAGTGGGGGGGTAAGTAAGTAAGTTTATTCAGGTATACACAAATACATTTACATACATTATCATACATAGCAGCATATGTGTAGAGAACCTAGGATAACCCAAAAAAGTCAGACAGAGTGACTTATTTCCATTGGGGTGTGCTGCCTAGCATTGGATTGTGTGATAATTCTTACTGCGGCTTTTTGTTGGGTTATTATTGGCTTTAGGTGGGTAATTGCTGTTGATCCCCATGCACAAATGGCATATGTGAGGTAGGGATAGATGAGTGAGTAGTATAGTGTGAGTAGGGCTGATTGTGGTACATAATACCGTATCTTAGAGAGGATCCCCACAGTTTTGGACACTTTCTTTGTTATGTGTTGGATATGGGTGCTGAATTTCAGGCTGCTGTCAAGGTGAAGGCCCAGGAACTTGCCCTCGTTATGTCTAGCAATAGGTGTAGAGTTGATCTTAATGTTTAATTGTGGATCATCTGTTCTGTTTCCAAACATAATATAGAAGGTCTTATCAGTGTTGAGTGTAAGTTTATTGGCTGTCATCCATGTTGATATTTTTATTAATTCGTCGTTAACAATGGTATTAAGCGTGGCAAGGTTTGTGTGGGAGATGACATAAGTTGTGTCGTCAGCAAAGAGTATTGGTTTCAGGTGTTGTGATACATTGGGAAGATCATTGATGTATAAGAGGAAGAGCAGGGGACCAAGGACACTTCCCTGCGGTACGCCGGTGTCTAGTGGTAGTGTCGTGGAGGATGTGTCTTTAATAGTGACATATTGGTACCTATTAGTGAGGTAGGATTTGAGGTATGCTAGTGCATGACCTCTTATTCCATAGTGGTCAAGTTTGTGGAGTAGGATGCCGTGGTTTACTGTGTCAAAAGCTTTCCTTAAGTCAATAAAAAGTCCTAGTGGATATTCCTTATTTTCAAGTGCTGTGTAAAGCAGGTCTATCATTTTTACTATTGCATCGTTAGTGCTTTTATTTTTCCTGAAGCCAAATTGGCAGGGGTTGAGTATGCTTTGTGTCGTTATAAACGAGTATAATCTCTTGTGCACAAGTTTCTCGAATATTTTGGATAGCAATGGTAGATTTGATATAGGCCTATAGTTATTTACGTCTGTAGGGTCACCACCTTTGTGTATTGGTGTAACCCTTGCTGTTTTGAGTAGTGTTGGGAAAGTGCTAGTTTCTAATGATTTGTTAAAAAGTAAAGAAATAGGATATGAAAGGACATGAGCAGCTCGTTTGTATATTAAGGGTGGAACTTGAGACAGATGTCCTGATTTATTTTTAAGTGACTTGATTATCATGGAGACTTCAGTGGGTTCTGTAGGTGCAAGATATAAGGAGGATGGGAAATTCCCATCTAGGTAATCACTTGCTCGGGCATTGGTATCTGGAATTTTACTGGCAAGATTTGATCCTATAGTTGAGAAGAAGTCATTTATCTTGTTTACTGTATCAATAGGCTGTAGTGGTGTTTCGTTTGGTTTAGTTAGGACAATATCCCTATTTTTTTTCAGTTTGTGGGTGCCCATAATCTGTGAGAGTGTTTTCCAGGTCTTTTTTATATCTCCTCTTGTTTCAGTGAATCTGCTAAAAAGGTGTTTGAAGCCTGACCACCTACTGCGGGTACTACAAAGTTGTGCTCACTTTCCCCAGTACTACACTGGTTTTGGCAGCAAGCTATTATGGACACTGTGAGAAATTTTATAAACATGATTCAACTTCAGTTGCTTTGTTTTCAACATTCAGCATATCCAGTTGTTGTAATTCATCCTGGCCTACATGTGCTCTTGGACCAGGTCCAGGGTGGTGAATCTCACCATTTTGTTCTGGCTGATTTGTAGTTTGTCTTTTATTTATTTTTTTGGTTAAGGCAGACTACCATTAAGAGCAAGAATAATGTATATAGCATAATATAAGAGCTGGACATAGAGTCCTGCGAGCCTCAGTAGGTTGATCTTGTGGAAAAATAAACACATAAACAGTATAATGTGATCCTTTATTGACAGGTATTGAAAGGTATATCAAAGGTACGTTTCAACCAAACAGTGAGCTTTATCAAGTCACAAACAGATGTGTTTGTGACTTGATAAAGCTCACTGTGTGGGCGAAACGTTGTCAATAAAGGATCAAATTATATTGCTTATGTGTTTATTTTTCCATTGTGTCGGTATTTTATATCATTTATTTCCAGGTTGATATTGTGCCTGTCTGTAGAGGAACTTTAGCCTGGGAGACATAAATACTTAAGAGGAATTGATAGGTTAGATAGAGACAGGCTCTTTAAGAGGCGAGAAACAGGTACTAGAGAACAAAGTTGGAAGTTAAGTCACAGATGAGTCAGAGATATTAGGAAGTCTTCAGTCTCAGAGTGGTTGGAAAGTGGGATGATCTCGATGAAGAAGTGGTGGAGGCAGGCTCTATGCACAGTTTTATGAGCAGGTACGATAGGACCTCATGAGTAGGAGTAAACGAATCTGGCAAGAGGCAAGTTGAGGGACGAGGCCAGGAGCTAAGATCTGATCCTTGTAGCCATATATAGGTAAGTACATACTCGCGCACACAAACCCTGTCTCTGTATTCCTCTCTCACCCACCCTCTCTCTCTTTCTCTCTCCCTCCCTCCCTCTATCTCTCTCCCTTCCTCCCTCTCTCTCCCTCCTCTCCCTGACAGTTCACTACTGACACTGTTGCTTTGCGCTCTCTGGCCGCTGCCTCATCCACCAATTAGAAACCAACAACACACAAGGCTGCCCTCTCATTGGACGACGCCACGAAGCAAAACTCCGCGACTTTTGTCCACTGCAACATCCACTGCAACACCCACTGCATTTGCCTCTTTTTTTAAAAAAAACCTGCATCAAAAGACTTTATTTTCTTCCTGCGCCATCCCTTCTCTCTGGAATCAAAAACATCATTCAATATAAAAGTCCACACAAGGTCTAAGCAACCTGATACACGTAAAAAAAAAAAAAAAGTTTAATGAAAAACAGAGAAGGTAGTGAGGGTAGCCGAGTGGAGGCAGCAGCAGGTGGAACAACCACCACGACGAGCAACTCTCGCCTCTAATCCCACCTTAACATAGAGGTGGAATTAATTCACGTGAACCCTATAACTGCTTTTGGTTGATAATAAATAGAAGTGGGATGCGACTCTGGGCTTTACTGCGGGTGGGAGCAGAGTGGGAACTCCTGTGTGAGAGAAGAGAGTGGCACGAGCAAGGTATTATGGTGCTTATGTTGGGTGGACGGAGGGTGGACGATGTGTGGGGATGAAAACAAGGTGGGGGAGTACTGGTGTGGGAGGGGAAGGTGTGAGGCCATACTTGACCTTGAGCAGTGCTTGGTGATAGTGAGGGAGAGTAGTGTAGGGGTGAGGGAGGGTAGTGTGGGGAGAGGGAGGGTTATGTAGGGGGTGAGGGAGGGTAGTATGGGGGTAAGGGAGGGTAGTGTGGAGGTGAGGGAGGGTAGTGTGGGTGTGAGGGGGACACACAACCCTTCCAGCCCCACAGTCGTGAGGGAGAGAAGTGTGGAGGTGAGGGAGGGTTGTGTGGGGTGAGAGTAGTGTGGGGGTGAGGAGAGTAGTGTGGGGTGAAGGAGAGTAGTGTGGGTGAGGGAGAGTAGTATGGGGTGAGGGAGGGTAGTGTGGGGATGAGGGAGGGTTATGTAGGGGGTGAGGGAGAGAGTGTGTAGGTGAGGGAGGGTTGTTAGGGAGAGTAGTGTGGGGTGAGGGAGGATGTGTGGGGTGATGGAGAGTAGCATGGTGGTGAGGGAGAGTAGCATGGTGGTGAGGGAGAGTAGCATGGTGGTGAGGGAGGGTTATGTAGGGGGTGAGGGAGGGTAGTGTGGGGGTGAGGGAGGGTAGTGTGGGGGTGAGGGAGAGTAGTGTGGAGGTGAGGGAGGGCTGTGTGGGGGTGAGGGAGAGTAGTGTGGGGGTGAGGAGGGTACTGTGGAGGTGAGGGAGGGTAGTGTGGGGGTGAGGGAGGGTAGTGTGGGGATGAAGGAGGGTTATGTAGGGGGTGAGGGAGGGTAGGTGGGGGTGAGGGAGGGTAGTGTGGGGTGAGGAGAGTAGTGTGGAGGTGAGGGAGGGCTGTGTGGGGGTGAGGGAGTAGTGTGGGGTGAGGGAGGGTTGTGTGAGGGTGAGGGAGGGTAGTGTGAGGTGAGGGAGGGTAGTGTGGGGTAAGGGAGTGTAGTGTGGGGTGAGGGAGGGTAGTGTGGGGGTGCG
The DNA here is from genome assembly GCA_009830355.1 of Cherax destructor. Taxonomy (NCBI): domain Eukaryota; kingdom Metazoa; phylum Arthropoda; class Malacostraca; order Decapoda; family Parastacidae; genus Cherax; species Cherax destructor. The sequence goes on from WNWK01004111.1 coordinate 74,669, forward strand.
AGAGGGTAGTGTGGGGGAGAGGAAGAGTTGTGTGGGGGTGAGGGAGGGTAGTGTGGGAATGAGGGAGGGTAGTGTGGGAATAAGGGGAGAGTAGTGTGGGAATGAGGGGAGAGTAGTGTGGGAATGAGGGGAGAGTAGTGTGGGAATGAGGGAGGGTAGTGTGGGAATGAGGGAGGGTAGTGTAGGAATGAGGGGAGGGTAGTGTGGGGGTGAGGGAGAGTAGTGTGGGAATGAGGGGAGGGTAGTGTGGGAATGAGGGGAGAGTAGTGTTGGGGTGAGGGGACACACACACAACCCTTCCAGCCCCCCAGTGGTGGGCGTAATCTTATTGAACCAAGTAAAGCCAACTAGCATACTAGCCTCCACTGACACGATCCACTAGCATGCAACACCTAACACCTAGGTACCTAGTTACTGCTAGGTGAACATAACTTTCTAAAAGTACTGCGCATCAGCCCTGAGTGACGACGACTTGATCACTATTATTCTAAGGGAAATATTTCTAAACTTCTTGAGTGGAGGTGCAAGTTCTCTCCACCTCCAGAGAGTAATTAACACCGCAACACAGGTGCAAGTTCTCTCCACCTCCAGAGAGTAATTAACACCGCAACACAGGTGCAAGTTCTCTCCACCTCCAGAGAGTAATTAACACCGCAACCCAGGTGCAAGTTCTCTCCACCTCCAGAGAGTAATTAACACCGCAACACAGGTGCAAGTTCTCTCCACCTCCAGAGAGTAATTAACACCGCAACACACTGACTCAAATGTATTTTATAATCAATATAACTGTGCAAGAAGAAAACTGACAGTGCTTCATACACTGAGAAGTTCTCTCAGTGCAGAATACGGTGAGAGGTACACCCACTGTACCTTACACTGTCAGGTACACCCACTGTACCTTACACTGGCAGGTACACCCAGTGTACCTTACACTGGCAGGTACACCCAGTGTACCTTACACTGGCAGGTACACCCACTGTACCTTACACTGGCAGGTACACCCAGTGTACCTTACACTGGCAGGTACACCCAGTGTACCTTACACTGGCAGGTACACCCACTGTACCTTACACTGGCAGGTACACCCACTGTACCTTACACTGGCAGGTACACCCACTGTACCTTACACTGGCAGGTACACCCACTGTACCTTACACTGGCAGGTACACCCACTGTACCTTACACTGGCAGGTACACCCAGTGTACCTTACACTGGCAGGTACACCTACTGTACCTTACACTGACAGGTACACCTACTGTACCTTACACTGGCAGGTACACCCACTGTACCTTACACTGGCAGGTACACCCACTGTACCTTACACTGGCAGGTACACCCACTGTACCTTACACTGGCAGGTACACCCACTGTACCTTACACTGTCAGGTACACCCAGTATACCTTACACTGGCAGGTACACCCAGTGTACCTTACACTGGCAGGTACACCCAGTATACCTTACACTGGCAGGTACACCCACTGTACCTTACACTGGCAGATACACCCAGTGTACCTTACACTGGCAGGTACACCCACTGTACCTTACACTTGCAGGTACACACACTGTACCTTACACTGGCAGGTACACCCACTGTACCTACACTGGCAGGTACACCCACTGTACCTACACTGGCAGGTACACCCACTGTACCTTACACTGGCAGGTACACCCAGTATACCTTACACTGGCAGGTACACCCACTGTACCTTACACTGGCAGGTACACCCAGTATACCTTACACTGGCAGGTACACCCAGTGCCTTACACTGGCAGGTACACCCAGTGTGCCTTACACTGGCAGGTACACCTACTGTACCTTACACTGGCAGGTACACCCACTGTACCTTACACTGGCAGGTACACCCAGTGTACCTTACACTGGCAGGTACACCTACTGTACCTTACACTGGCAGGTACACCCACTGTACCTTACACTGGCAGGTACACCCACTGTACCTTACACTGGCAGGTACACCCACTGTACCTTACACTGGCAGGTACACCCAGTGTACCTTACACTGGCAGGTACACCTACTGTACCTTACACTGACAGGTACACCTACTGTACCTTACACTGGCAGGTACACCCACTGTACCTTACACTGGCAGGTACACCCAGTATACCTTACACTGGCAGGTACACCCAGTATACCTTACACTGGCAGGTACACCCAGTGTACCTTACACTGGCAGGTACACCCAGTGTACCTTACACTGACAGGTACACCCAGTGTACCTTATACTGACAGAATACACCCAGTGCAGAATACGGTGAGAGGTACACCCAGTATACCTTACACTGGCAGGTACACCCAGTATACCTTACACTGACAGGTGCACTCAGTGTTCCTTACACTGACAGAATACACCCAGTGTACCTTACACTGACAGAATACACCCAGTATACCTTACACTGGCAGGTACACCCAGTGTTCCTTACACTGACAGAATACACCCAGTGTACCTTACACTGACAGAATACACCCAGTGTACCTTACACTGACAGGTACACCCCCTGTACCTTACATTGACAGGTACACCCAGTGTACCTTACACTGACAGAATACACCCAGTGCAGAATACGATGAGAGGTATACCCAGTATACCTTACACTGGCAGGTACACCCACTGTACCTTACATTGGCAGGTACACCCAGTATACCTTACACTGGCAGGTACACCCAGTATACCTTACACTGACAGGTTCACCCAGTGTACCTTACACTGACAGGTACACCCAGTGTACCTTACACTGACTGGTACACCCAGTGTACCTTACACTGACAGAATACACCCAGTGTACCTTACACTGACAGGTACACGCAAAGTACCTTACACTGACAGGTACACCCAGTGTATTTTACACTGACAGGTACACCCAGTGTACCTTGCACTGACAGGTACACCCAGTGTACCTTACACTGACAGGGGTGCCACTAGCACGTTGAGGGACAACACAATAAGTGTCAGGGTCCCAAGATTGTTCAACTGCCTCCCAGCATACATAAGGGGGATTACCAACAAACCCCTGGCTGTCTTCAAGCAGGCACTGGACAGGCACCTAAAGTCGGTACCTGACCAGCCAGGCTGTGGTTCGTACGTTGGACTGCGTGCGGCCAGCAGTAACAGCCTGGTTGATCAGCCTCTGGTCCAACATGAGGCCTGGTCACAGACAGGGGCGCGGGGGCGTTGACCCCTGGAATTCTCTCCAGATACAACCACTGAACCTTACACTGACAGGTACACCCAGTGTACTTTACACTGACAGGTGCACCCAGTGTACCTTACACTGACAGGTGCACCCAGTGTACCTTACACTGACAGGTGCACCCAGTGTACCTTACACTGACAGGTACACCCAGTGTACCTTACACTGACAGGTACACCCAGTGTACCTTTTCACTGCAGGTGCACCAGTTACCTACACTGACAGGTGCACCCAGTGTACCTTACACTGACAGGTCACCCAGTGTACCTTACACTGACAGGTACACCCACTGTACCTTACACTGCAGGTACACACACTGTACCTACACTGGGCAGGTACACCCAGCTGTACCTACACTGGCAGGTACACCCAGTGTACCTTACACTGACAGGTACACCCAGTTACCTTACACTGCAGGTACACCCACTGTACCTTACACTGCAGGTACACCCAGTTACCTTACACTGCAGGTACACCCAGTGTCCTTACACTGACAGGTACACCCAGTGGCCTTACACTGGCAGGTACACCTACTGTACCTACACTGGCAGGTACACCCACTGTACTACACTGACAGGTACACCCAGTGTACCTTACACTGGCAGGTACACCCATGTACCTTACACTGACAGGTACACCCACTGTACCTTACACTGGCAGGTACACCCATGTACCTTACACTGCAGGTACACCCACTGTACCTTACACTGACAGGTACACCCAGTGTACCTTACACTGACAGGTACACCCAGTGTACCTTACACTGACAGGTACACCCAGTGTACCTTACACTGACAGGTACACCCAGTGTACCTTACACTGACAGGTACACCCAGTGTACCTTACACTGGCAGGTACACCCAGTGTACCTTACACTGGCAGGTACACCCATGTACCTACACTGGCAGGTACACCCAGTGTACCTTACACTGGCAGGTACACCCACTGTACTACACTGGCAGGTACACCCACTGTACCTACACTGGCAGGTCACCCACTGTACCTACACTGGCAGGTACACCCACTGTACCTTACACTGGCAGGTACACCACTGTACCTTACACTGGCAGGTACACCTACTGTACCTTACACTGGCAGGTACACCCACTGTACCTTACACTGGCAGGTACACCCACTGTACCTTACACTGGCAGGTACACCCACTGTACCTTACACTGGCAGGTACACCCACTGTACCTTACACTGGCAGGTACACCCACTGTACCTTACACGGTGCGGTGAAGGTGAAACAAGAATATTTTCATCTCCTTACGAGAAAAATTTATTGTTGACACACCTGCTGGGGGAGGGGGGTGGGGGTGTTGTCTTGATGCTGGTGGAGTGCTCTTGATCCGAGGAGGTCGAGCTGCCCTTCCTTGGAACGAACCTGATTAATTTTTCATTTCCCTGTGATTTCTCTATGACCCCTCCTGCACGTTTAGCGCTTCTTCCCCCCTCCTCTTTTCCCTGGTTAATATAATAACAGCGACGCAACTCTTGAAGTTTACCAAGGTAATGTTGGAGTGGTTTATTACCCCCTCCCCCACTCCCCAGTGTCCCCTTTCTCCCTCATCCACTCCCCAGTGTCCCCTCTCTCCCTCACCCACTCCCCAGTGTCCCTCTCTCCCTCACCCACTCCCCAGTGTCCCCTCTCTCCCTCACCCACTCCCCAGTGTCCCCTCTCTCCCTCAACCACTCCCCAGTGTCCCCTCTCTCCTCACCCACTCCCCAGTGTCCCCTCTCTCCCTCACCCACTCACCCAGTCTCTCCTCTCTCTCTCATCCACTCCCCCTGTCCCCCTCTCTCCCTCACCCACTTCCCTCCTTTCCCCACTCCTTCCCCTACCCTCCCACACTCCACCTTCCCCTCATCTACATTCCTTCCCCTCTCCCCTCCCCTCTACCACAACCTCCATACGGACCCCCTTCTCCCCCACCTCACCTCCCCCTTCCAAGGTAAACAGCCATGGCTGGGTTCAGGGAATAGTAAGACTCTGGAAACTCATCAGTACTTCGCTATGACCTTTCTAAATCGGAATGTGTCCAATTTGACTCCATTGGTGCGAGTCCTGTCTTGGTTAGATACTTTCAACACGTTATTTTTATCCCCTTTATTTATTCTGGTTTTCCACTTGCACATTTAAATATGTGGTCCCAATTGTGCGTCTTACTAGAGAGTGCAGATTCACTTCGTGCACAGCCGCTCGAAGCTTCGTAACACAGTGTCGATACACTGAATCAACTTCGTCATCCTTGGTGTGTTTACAAGTTGAAGTTAAGACACGTGTGCAACAGTTGGGTATCTTTATTGATGAAACATTTCGCCTACACAGTAGGCTTCTTCAGTCATATACAAAGGCAGGAGTAGTAATGAAATAAAGATTATGTAATCAGTCCATCAACCTTGGAGTATTTGAGGTAATCAGTCCCTCAGCCTAGAGTCGATGTGCTCAGTCCATCAGTCTTGAATCTCCCGCCAGCTGGCGGCTGAATTTGTGGTCACAGTGGTGGCCCATGCTAACCTTCCTATGGCTTAAATATATACCTAGTTGGATGAATCTTATTGTAACCAGCTGTTCCAGTGGCTTACGCACTGGCCTGGAGTTTTACCACTCACTCGCCATGGGTTCAAACCCCACCCGTTCCGTGGGTTGTTTACGATCGTGTCAGTAAAAATGTTTTTATATAAAATTTAGTTTTATGGAAACTTAAATATACAGGTAAGCGGAAAAGTATTTTTGGACGTGTTCATGGCGTTAGTTTCACGTAATGACAATTCTGTGACGAGCTGAACCCTAGTTTCCAGGGAGTGACAATGTTGTGTGAGGTGCGCAGCGGCCCGCTGTGTCCAGCTCCAGCCTCAACATTGTTAGTGCGCGGCCAGCGGTGACTGCGGTCGGACGTGCGGGGCCGGTGGTGGCTGCGGTCGGGCCAGCGGTGACCGCGGTCGGACGTGTGGGGCCAGCGGTGACTGCGGTCGGACGTGTGGGGCCAACTGTGACTGCGGCCGGACGTGTGAGGCCAACGGTGACTGCGGCCGGACGTGTGGGGCCAGCGGTGACTGCGGTCGGACGTGTGGGGCCACCGGTGACTGGTCGGACGTGTGGGGCCAACGGTGACTGCGATCGGATTTGTGGGGCCACCGGTGACTGCGGTCGGACGTGTGGGGCCACCGGTGACTGTGGTCGGACTTGTAGGGTCAGGGGTGACTGGCTTGACGTGCAGGGCCAGGGGTCACTGGCTGGATGTGTAGGGCCAGGGGTCACTGGCTGGACGTGCAGGGCCATGGGTCACTGGCTGAACGTGTAGGGCCAGGGGTCACTGGCTGGACGTGTAGGGCCAGGGGTGACTGCCTGGACGTGTAGGGCCAGGGGTGACTGGCTGGACGTGCAGGGCCAGGGGTGACTGGCTGGACGTGCAGGGCCAGGGGTGACTGGCTGGACGTGTAGGGCCAGGGGTGACTGGCTGGACGTGAATGGCCAGGGGTGACTGGCTGGACGTGCAGGGCCATGGGTGACTGGCTTGACGTGCAGGGCCAGGGGTGACTGGCTGGACGTGCATGGCCAGGGGTGACTGGCTGGACGTGCAGGGCCAGGGGTGACTGGCTGGACGTGCAGGGCCAGGGGTGACTGGCTGGACGTGCAGGGCCAGGGGTGACTGCCTGGACGTGTAGGGCCAGGGGTGACTGCCTGGACGTGTAGGGCCAGGGGTGACTGGCTGGACGTGTAGGGCCATGGATGACTGGCTGGACGTGTAGGGCCAGGGGTGACTGGCTGGACGTGCAGGGCCAGGGGTCACTGGCTGGACGTGCAGGGCCAGGGGTCACTGGCTGGACGTGCAGGGCCAGGGGTCACTGGCTGGACGTGTAGGGCCAGGGGTCACTGGCTGGACGTGCAGGGCCAGGGGTCCACCCACTGCGCCATAACAACAGATACTTATCACCACTATAGCAAAGATTTCTCCCTGAGATTCTTAAATAATATTCTCCTCCTACCACACCATCTTTTATAAAAACCACAAACATCTGTACTTTATACTTGTAATCTGGTACACAAAGCTTCGAGATGCTCTGCATAACCATGGGCTTTCTTCTTGCATTCAAGTGTCATCCATTTCTGTATAATCAATGTACCGTGTGGAATATACACTGAATATGAAGCATTCTTGTATTGGTGTAGTTCAAATCTTACCGCTTAAATCGTTTTAAAAATTAAGTCTTTGTGGATTAACTTGCAGGTACCTCAGCCAGTAGCATCTTTTGCCTCTCTCAACAAGCGGTGGCATGATGAGCCTTGCCTGTTCAACAGTAAAACAGTTTTTTTCATACTATTCTAAGTCTGCAACGTCAGTAATAAGTTATAACAACTGCTACACAACAGGGAAACAATACTGACTGGAGTCCCCTGACCAGTATTCCTTAGAGCGCAGGCGAGAAAGATACATAATTTACATCTGAAAAATCCTAGAGGGACTAGTTCCAAATCTGCACACAGAAATCACTCCCTACGAAAGCAAAAGACTTGGCAGACGGTACATCCCCCAATGAAAAGCAGGGGTTTCATTAGTACACTAAGACATAACATAATAAGCATCAGGGGTCCAAGACTGTTCATCATCCTCCAATCATACATAAGGGGGATTACCATTAGACCACTGGCTGTCTTCAAGAGGGAGCTGGATAGATTAATAAAGTCAGTACCTGACCAGCCGGGATGTAGTTTGTACGTTGGTTTGCGTGCGGCCAACAGTAACAACCTAGTTAATAAGGCTCTGTACCACCGGTAGGCCTGGTCATGGACCGGGCCTCTGGGGCTTTGCCCTGGAACTCCCCCCAGGTAAACTCCAGGTGGAGTTCCTAAATTTCAAAGAATATTTTTTCTTCGAGTATATATCAAGAATATGCGTGAAAAAGTAACTTAAAATCAATAAGAAAATTTACTTATTTTAAGGTGTTGAAGTTTGATCAATTTATACTAGTGCTCCCTGCTACGACCCTTTATATTAGTGCTCCCTGCTACGACCCTTTATATTAGTGCTCCCTGCTACGACCCTTTATATTAGTGCTCCCTGCTACGACCCTTTATATTAGTGCTCCCTGCTACGACCCTTTATATTAGTGCTCCTGCTACGACCCTTTATATTAGTGCTCCCTGCTACGACCCTTTATATTAGTGCTCCTGCTACGACCCTTTATATTAGTGCTCCCTGCTACGACCCTTTATATTAGTGCTCCCTGCTACGACCCTTTATATTAGTGCTCCCTGCTACGACCCTTTATATTAGTGCTCCCTGCTACGACCCTTTATATTAGTGCTCCCTGCTACGACCCTTTATATTAGTGCTCCCTGCTACGACCCTTTATATTAGTGCTCCCTGCTACGACCCTTTATATTAGTGCTCCCTGCTACGACCCTTTATATTAGTGCTCCCTGCTACGACCCTTTATATTAGTGCTCCCTGCTACGACCCTTTATATTAGTGCTCCCTGCTACGACCCTTTATATTAGTGCTCCCTGCTACGACCCTTTATATTAGTGCTCCCTGCACGACCCTTATATTAGTGCTCCTGCTACGACCCTTTATATTAGTGCTCCTGCTACGACCCTTTATATTAGTGCTCCCTGCTACGACCCTTATATTAGTGCTCCCTGCTACGACCCTTTATATTAGTGCTCCCTGCTACGACCCTTTATATTAGTGCTCCCTGCTACGACCCTTTATATTAGTGCTCCCTGCTACGACCCTTTATATTAGTGCTCCCTGCTACGACCCTTTATATTAGTGCTCCCTGCTACGACCCTTTATATTAGTGCTCCCTGCTACGACCCTTTATATTAGTGCTCCCTGCTACGACCCTTTATATTAGTGCTCCTGCTACGACCCTTTATATTAGTGCTCCCTGCTACGACCCTTTATATTAGTGCTCCTGCTACGACCCTTCATATTAGCTGCTCCTCTGCTACGACCCTTTATATTAGTGCTCCCTGCTACGACCCTTCATATTAGTGCTCCCTGCTACGACCCTTCATATTAGTGCTCCCTGCTACGACCCTTCATATTAGTGCTCCCTGCTACGACCCTTCATATTAGTGCTCCCTGCTACGACCCTTCATATTAGTGCTCCCTGCTGCTACGACCGTTTATATTAGTGCTCCCTGCTACGACCCTTCATATTAGTGCTCCCTGTTACGACCCAGCATACCTGTAGATACCTGGAGAGAGTTCCAGGGGTCAACGCCCCTTCGGCCCGGTCTGTGACCAGTGATTATTATTATTATGGGGAGCGGTAAACGTGTATGGGTCATAAGAGTGCCTGGGGGAAACAGATCTAGCTACCAGGTAATGAAATTCGATGCAAGGAAGGAGAGAGGTCAGGTACAATTTCTTAGATCAAGAGCCTCTCACCGGCATCAAGGAGCCTCTCTTGACGGGTTACCCTGATGCTGATGAAACGCTCTTGATCTAAGGAACTGGATCAATCCTTCCCTTTCGATGGAACCTGACGACATCCCACTCTCCAGAAACTTCCCCGTGAATATAATAATAATTATATATAAGATAATATTGCAGCTTACCTTCTTGTGTCAAGACTGAGGCAGTGAACACCCTATGCAGGGCTGAGGGACTGATTACTTCATCTTCCACTGTGTTCTAGGAATAGTTCTGTTGGTTGGCGAAACGTCATTAAACTAAAGCTACATAGTTGAGGTGTTTTACATGTGTCTAATTCATCAGCTGGTCGATAATGTATACCATACGAACTGCAATGGCGGCTGGTCAGCAGAACAGGAAGTGTGCACAGCAGGTTTAACCTCACAACAATGATATTTAATCAACCACTTGGCGAGTGTGTGTGTGTGGTGGTCCAGACATGTTACAGCCATCAATAACACTGTGTGGTGGTCCAGACATGTTACAGCCATCAATAACACTGTGTGGTGGTCCAGACATGTTACAGCCATCAATAACACTGTGTGGTGGTCCAGACATGTTACAACCTTCCACAACACTGTGTGGTGGTCCAGACATGTTACAACCTTCCACAACACTGTGTGGTGGTCCAGACATGTTACAACCTTCCACAACAGTGTGTGGTGGTCCAGACATGTTACAGCCATCAATAACACTGTGTGGTGGTCCAGACATGTTACAGCCATCAATAACACTGTGTGGTGGTCCAGACATGTTACAACCATCCACAACACTGTGTGGTGGTCCAGACATGTTACAGCCATCCACAACACTGTGTGGTGGTCCAGACATGTTACAACCATCCACAACACTGTGTGGTGGTCCATACATGTTACAACCTTCCACAACACTGTGTGGTGGTCCAGACATGTTACAACCTTCCACAACAGTGTGTGGTGGTCCAGACATGTTACAGCCATCAATAACACTGTGTGGTGGTCCAGACATGTAACAGCCATCCACAACACTGTGTGGTGGTCCAGACATGTTACAACCATCCACAACACTGTGTGGTGGTCCAGACATGTTACAGCCATCCACAACACTGTGTGGTGGTCCAGACATGTTACAGCCATCCACAACACTGTGTGGTGGTCCAGACATGTTACAGCCATCCACAACACTGTGTGGTGGTCCAGACATGTTATAGCCATCCACAACACTGTGTGGTGGTCCAGACATGTTACAACCATCCACAACACTGTGTGGTGGTCCAGACATGTTATAGCCATCCACAACACTGTGTGGTGGTCCAGACATGTTACAGCCATCCACAACACTGTGTGGTGGTCCAGACATATTACAGCCATCGACAACACTGTGTGGTGGTCCAGACATGTTACAGCCCTCCACAACACTGTGTGGTGGTCCAGACATGTTACAACCTTCCACAACACAATATGGTGGTCCAGACATGTTACAACCTTCCACAACACTGTGTGGTGGTCTAGACATGTTACAGCCATCCACAACACTGTGTGGTGGTCCAGACATGTTACAAACATCCACAACACTGTGTGGTGGTCCAGACATGTTACAACCATCCACAACACTGTGTGGTGGTCCAGACATGTTACAACCATCCACAACACTGTGTGGTGGTCCAGACATGTTACAACCATCCACAACACTGTGTGGTGGTCCAGACATGTTACAGCGATCCACAACACTGTGTGGTGGTCCAGACATGTTACAGCCATCCACAACACTGTGTGGTAGTCCAGACATGTTACAACCATCCACAACACTGTGTGGTGGTCCAGACATGTTATAGCCATCCACAACACTGTGTGGTGGTCCAGACATGTTACAACCATCCACAACACTGTGTGGTGGTCCAGACATGTTATAGCCATCCACAACACTGTGTGGTGGTCCAGACATGTTACAACCTTCCACAACACAATATGGTGGTCCAGACATGTTACAACCTTCCACAACACTGTGTGGTGGTCTAGACATGTTACAGCCATCCACAACACTGTGTGGTGGTCCAGACATGTTACAACCATCCACAACACTGTGTGGTGGTCCAGACATGTTACAACCATCCACAACACATGTGGTGGTCCAGACATGTTACAACCATCCACAACACTGTGTGGTGGTCCAGACATGTTACACCATCCACAACACTGTGTGGTGGTCCAGACATGTACAACCATCCACAACATGTGTGGTGGTCCAGACATGTTACAACCATCCACAACACTGTGTGGTGGTCCAGACATGTTACAACCATCCACAACACTGTGTGGTGGTCCAGACATGTTACAACCATCCACAACACTGTGTGGTGGTCCAGACATGTTACAGCCATCCACAATGTGTGGTGGTCCAGACATGTTACAACCATCCACAACACTGTGTGGTGGTCCAGACATGTTACAACCATCCACAACACTGTGTGGTGGTCCAGACATGTTACAACCATCCACAACACTGTGTGGTGGTCCAGACATGTTACAACCATCCACAACACTGTGTGGTGGTCCATACATGTTACAACCATCCACAACACTGTGTGGTGGTCCAGACATGTTACAACCTTCCACAACACTATATGGTGGTCCAGACATATTACAACCTTCCACAACACTGTGTGGTGGTCCAGGCATGTTACAACCATCCACAACACTGTGTGGTGGTCCAGACGTTACAACCTTCCACAACACTATGATAGTCTAGACAGGTTGCAACCATCCACAACACTATATGGTGGTCCAGACATGTTACAACCTTCCACAACACTATATGGTGGTCTAGACATGTTACAACCATCCACAACACTGTGTGGTGCTCCAGACATGTTACAACCATCCACAACACTGTGGTGCTCCAGACATGCTACAACCATCCACAACACTGTGTGGTGCTCCAGACATGTTACAACCTTCCACAACACTGTTGTGGTCCAGACATGTTACAACCTTCCACAACACTGTGTGGTGGTCCAGACATGTTACAACCATCCACAACACTGTGTGGTGCTCCATACATGTTACAACCTTCCACAACACTGTGTGGTGCTCCAGACATGTTACAACCTTCCACAACACTGTTGTGGTCCAGACATGTTACAACCTTCCACAACACTGTGTGGTGGTCCAGACATGTTACAACCATCCACAACACTGTGTGGTGCTCCATACATGTTACAACCTTCCACAACACTGTGTGGTGCTCCAGACATGTTACAACCTTCCACAGCAGTGTGGTGGTCTAGACATGTTACAACCTTCCACAACACTGTGTGGTGGTCTAGACATGTTAGAACCATGCATAACACTGTGTGGTGGTCCAGACCTGTTACCTTCCATAACACTGTATGGTGGTCCATACTGCTGCATCATGTTACACCCTTCCATTTCTTTATTGACCTTCAAAAGTCACTATAGTAGCAATAAGGCAGCAGTGTGGGAAGCAGTATTAGTCTTAAAGACAGTATGAAAGGAAGGTGTCGCCCTCAACTTCACCCTTTACGAACACATGGTAGTGGGTGCAGGGGGGCCAACCCATCGATACATCGCTCATTTCGTAACGTTTCTTTCTGAACGATCTGCTCTACAACACATCCTCGTCAAAACAATGATAAGGTTACATTTAATGTCAAGCAACCAAAATTGCACAATACACAAAAATTGATCAAACTTTAACAGCTATTAAACAATTTACACAAACGAGGATAAGGATAAGGAGCATACACCGGTGGTTTAGTTGGTAACGCTTGTTGTATGTGATGCCATGACGAACTGAAGATAGACAAGTCGCTCATACTTATTCATAAATATTTAATTTGTGACCAGTCTGGAGGAGTCTACCCTCACACCAGACTGAGGTGTGTATCTCTGTATACATACACTGCGAGTTTAATGATAATTTTAGGGATTAAAGTATTCTTGAGTGGTGGTAAACAGGTCACCCTTAATGACCCTCGTGTTGTCAATAGGCTTTAAATGCCATTAACCACCAACCTCGCAGTCTGGACATAGGCCAGACTTCTTTGTTGACTGACTGATTAACTAGGCTGTTGGAATCATCAACCCACACGACTAACTTTGCCATCACAACCTGCTTCTTGAAGGACGCAGTTGCTGAACCCACTGACTCTAGCTCAATCCCCACCGCACCACGCTCACACACTGAGGTCCAGGGATCGATCCCCCGGTACGGCTGGAAAACATTAGGACGTGTTTCCATAAGACACCTGCTGTCCCTGTTCACTCATCAGTAAAATAGGTACCTGGGTGTTAGTTGACTGGTGTGGGTCGCATCCTGGGACAAGATTGACCTAATTTGCCGGACATGCTCAACATAACAAGCGGCTTTCTATATAGTAGTGCGTCATTGATGTTAGCTAGGCCTGTATACCTTGTACATGTTCTCATAGAAATAAAGATATTATTATTATTACTAAAGCCTCGGGCCTTGATGTAGCTGGTGTGGTGGGCCAGACTGCTAACTTTCCACGCTACTGAGTCACTTGTAGTTGTGTTGTATAACGCTCAGCCCACAACCTGTAGGACCCAGGTTCAGTACTCGGGCAGGTGAGAAATAAGGAGGTCCCTTTAAACCTACTGCCAGTGTTCATCTAGCAGTACAGAGGTATCTAGAATTTAGTGAACTATCCTATCAGTGAGAGGATACAATAAGCACAAGTCGATTAATAAAGAATCTGCAATACCTGGCTATCTTATCTTTACTGGAGAAACTTTTGCTGGGAGTCGCAGCTTATGGAAGAGACAAGTGAAGTAACTCATACTACTTTCCCTGGAATTAATATCTGGAAAAGAGTAACGCTGTGGAGAAACCCAGCGAGAGTAGCAGTGAGGGCGCAGGTGACGAGCACTGCGCAGGTGACGAGCACTGCGCAGGTGACGAGCACTGCGAGGTGACGAGCACTGGAGGTGACGAGCACTGCGCAGGTGACCAGCAGCGCAGGTGACGAGCACTGCGCAGGTGACGAGCACTGCGCAGGTGACGAGCACTGCGCAGGTGACGAGCACTGCGCAGGTGACGAGCACTGCGCAGGTGACGAGCACTGCGCAGGTGACGAGCACTGCGCAGGTGACGAGCACTGCGGGTGACAGCACTGCGCAGGTGACGAGCACTGCGCAGGTGACAGCACTGCGCAGGTGACGAGCACTGCGCAGGTGACAGCACTGCGCAGGTGACGAGCACTGCGCAGGTGACGAGCACTGCGCAGGTGACGAGCACTGCGCAGGTGACGAGCACTGCGCAGGTGACGAGCACTGCGCAGGTGACGAGCACTGCGCAGGTGACGAGCACTGCGCAGGTGACGAGCACTGCGCAGGTGACGAGCACTGCGCAGGTGACGAGCACTGCGCAGGTGACGAGCACTGCGCAGGTGACGAGCACTGCGCGTGACAGCACTGCGCAGGTGACGAGCACTGCGCAGGTGACCAGCACTGCGCAGGTGACGAGCACTGCGCAGGTGACCAGCACTGCGCAGGTGACGAGCACTGCGTAGTTACATAATTCATGCCGCGCTGCGTTCCATACAACCTCACAGCAGCCACACGTTAAGATAATACAAAGCAGCCACACGTTAAGATAATACATTAACACAGCAGCCACACGTTAAGATAATACATTAACACAGCAGCCACACGTTAAGATAATACATTAACACAGCAGCCACACGTTAAGATAATACACTAACACAGCAGCCACACGTTAAGATAATACATTAACACAGCAGCCACACGTTAAGATAATACACTAACACAGCAGCCACACGTTAAGATAATACATTAACACAGCAGCCACACGTTAAGATAATACACTAACACAACAGCCACACGTTAAGATAATACATTAACACAACAGCTACACGTTAAGATAATACATTAACACAGCAGCCACACGTTAAGATAATACATTAACACAGCAGCCACACGTTAAGATAATACATTAACACAACAGTCACACGTTAAGATAATACATTAACACAGCAGCCACACGTTAAGATAATACATTAACACAGCAGCCACACGTTAAGATAATACATTAACACAACAGTCACACGTTAAGATAATACATTAACACAGCAGCCACACGTTAAGATAATACATTAACACACAGCCACGTTAAGATAATACATTAACACAGCAGCCACACGTTAAGATAATACATTAACACAACAGTCCACGTTAAGATAATACATTAACACAGCAGCCACACGTTAAGATAATACATTAACACAACAGTCACACGTTAAGATAATACATTAACACACAGCCACACGTTAAGATAATACATTAACACAGCAGCCACACGTTAAGATAATACATTAACACAACAGTCACACGTTAAGATAATACATTAACACAGCAACCACACGTTAAGATAATACATTAACACAGCAGCCACACGTTAAGATAATACATTAACACAACAGCTACACGTTAAGATAATACATTAACACAGCAGCCACACGTTAAGATAATACATTAACACAGCAGCCACACGTTAAGATAATACATTAACACAACAGCACACGTTAAGATAATACATTAACACAGCAGCCACACGTTAAGATAATACATTAACACAGCAGCCACACGTTAAGATAATACATTAACACAGCAGCCACACGTTAAGATAATACATTAAAAGTCACACGTTAGTATAATTAAAAGCAGCACACTAGTAAATAAACAGTCCACGTTAAGATAATACATTAACAGGTAGATATACGCAGCACGTTAAGATAATACATTACAAAGTACAGTTAAGCTGACACGTTAAGAGTAATACATTAACACAGAAAGTTAGTACATTACACAGCTACGTTAAGATAATACATTAACACAGCAGCTACGTTAGATAATACATTAACACAGTAGCACGTTAAGATATAGTAAGCGCAACGAGTATACTAAACAGCCAGCTAGCACAGCTCACAAAACCGGCAAATCTTACTATAAAAATGAATCTATAGTGAGTGGTCGAGTATAGTGATGGTAGTGTATAGTGAGTGATGGTATAGTGATTGATGGAAGCGTATAGTGAGTGATGGTATAGTGATTGATGGTAGAGTATAGTGAGT
Organism: Cherax destructor; assembly: GCA_009830355.1. NCBI lineage: Eukaryota > Metazoa > Arthropoda > Malacostraca > Decapoda > Parastacidae > Cherax > Cherax destructor. Next base: position 91,421 of record WNWK01004111.1, read on the forward strand.
GATGGTAGAGTATAGTGAGTGATGGTAGAGTATAGTGAGTGATGGTAATGTATAGTGAGTGATGGTCGAGTATAGTGAGTGATGGTATAGTGAGTGATGATAGAGTATAGTGAGTGATGGTAGAGTATAGTGAGTGATGGTAGAGTATAGTGAGTGATGGTAGTGTACAGTGAGTGATGGTAGAGTATAGTGAGTGATGGTATAGTGAGTGATGGTAGAGTATAGTGAGTGATGGTAGAGTATAGTGAGTGATGGTAGAGTATAGTGAGTGATGGTAGAGTATAGTGATTGATGGTAGAGTATAGTGAGTGATGGTCGAGTATAGTGAGTGATGGTCGAGTATAGTGAGTGATGGTAAAGTACAGTGAGTGATGGTCGAGTATAGTGATGGTAGAGTATAGTGAGTGATGGTATAGTGATGGTTGAGTATAATGAGTGATGGTAGAGAATAGTGAGTGATGGTCGAGTATAGTGAGTGATGGTAGAGTATAGTGAGTGATGGTATAGTGAGTGATGGTCGAGTATAGTGAGTGATAGTCGAGTATAGTGAGTGATGGTAGAGTATAGTGAGTGATGGTCGAGTATAGTGAGTGATGGTCGAGTATAGTGAGTGATGGTAGAGTATAGTGAGTGATGGTAGAGTATAGTGAGTGATGGTCGAGTATAGTGAGTGATGGTCGAATATAGTGAGTGATGGTAGACCATAGTGAGTGATGGTAGATCATAGTGAGTGATGGTAGACCATAGTGAGTGATGGTAGACCATAGTGAGTGATGGTAGACCATAGTGAGTGATGGTAGACCATAGTGAGTGATGGTAGACCATAGTGAATAATGGTAGACCATAGTGAGTGATGGTAGACCATAGTGAGTAATGGTAGACCATAGTGAGTAATGGTAGACCATAGTGAGTGATGGTAGAGTGTAGTGATGGTACAGTGAGTGACGGTATTGTGATTTTATAATGAGTGATGGTAGAGTATAGTGAGTGGTGATGGTGCATGTCACTAGTGCCTTCCAGTAACTCCAGCGAGGCACTGCACACCTTGTCCTCACTATTCTCCAGATTAAGAGTGGTCATTATTCTCCAGTGGAAGGGAGGTCATAATTCTCCAGTGGAAGGGAGGTCATTATTCTCCAGTGGAAGGGAGGTCATAATTCTCCAGAGGAAGGGAGGTCACTATTTTCAAGGGGAAGGCTGGTCACTGTTCGCCAGTGGAAGGTTGAGGAATGGTTGCACGCACCACGGACGGTATTTTTTTTTCTGCAGAAATGTTGATGGATCATCCACTTCCTAAGTTAAAAACCAACCCAGGTTCTGGTGGCTTCTACCTGGTCACCTGGAAATAAATACCTCACACGCAGCGGGGAGGGAGGGAAGGATGGAGGAAGGAAATCTGAAGAAGTGTTTTAGTATTTCGAGGTAGGAGAAGAGAGAGAGATGAAGGAAGAAAGAGGGATGTTATGAAGAGGAGGGTTGTAGATGAGGAAGCGAGAGTGTGGGGGGACGTGATATGGCTGGAGGAGTGAAAGGAGGAAGAGAATGATAGAGGAGAGGGATGGTAGAAGGAGGAAAGGGGGTTTCACGAGGAAGTGGGATGGTGGTAGTGGTAAAGGGTTTGTAGTAAAAACGGGAGGAGGACTTGTGAGAATATTGTGAAACAATACACAATCACAGGCATAGTCTACAAGATAATATATACTGTGTATTGTGACAGACTAATGTAATAATGCACATCAGATGCATGCTGGGAGTTTTGTGGAGCTTGACGCCTCCAGCTACCTGTCGCCACGACACTCTCTACGCAGCCGTCATGAAGGCAGGACGTCATAGTCTCTGCTCTTCCTGTGCTTCCCGTAGCTCGATCGCTAGCGCACTCATCTCACACACTGAGATCCGGGGTTCAATTTCCCGGTATGGCAGGAAACATTAGGAAGTGTTTCCTAAAGACACCTGCTGTCTCTGTTCATCCATCAGTAAAATGGGTACCTGGGTGTTAGTTGACTGGTGTGGGTCGCATCCCGGGACAAAACTGACATAATTTGCCCGAAATGCTCAGCATAACAAGTGGCTTTCTATATAGTAGTATGTCATTGATGTCAGCTAGGCTGTGTACCTTGTACATGTATTTGTAGAAATAAAGATTATTACCTTCACGATCCTTGTTGAAGCACATTTAGGGAGAGTATGTCCTCGATAGTGAGGCGAGACACATCTTGTTCTCTGTAGAACTAAGATCTCAGAGTTTTATGTAGAATAAAGAAGAGTTGACATTTTCTGCTTGTGTATCATGAAAGACTTGTTATGCCTAAGGTCCAGAGTTTAATTCTTGATTGAACTATCTCGGTTTGGAATCTGTGAACTGTCGGGAATTGTAAGTGGCGGAGCTTACGTTCAATGATTTGGGACTTTTATGCCTCGTACGGAGTACAAGGTTTTTGTCCTCATTTAGGTCTTGTTTACATCTGTCCGCTGTTGTGTGCTGCTAACTACTGCTTTGATCTGTTTCATCAAGCTGTGTTTTGTCCATTTTGATGCCAGATTATCTGGGACGTGTTCTGGTATGTCAGTCTTCATTCTACATAGATTTACTCATTTTATTCCTCAGTTTAACTGTTGAGAACATCATTTATATTATTAGAAATATAACAGTTCCTATTTTGAATACATGTAATTTCCTAGACCTTTTTATTCATGTTCATTAAAGATACCAATCCCTTTCTATAACCTCATCTTACTTCACTTTATTAAAAGTAATAATGTACAGGTGGGCTAAGTAATGGTGTCTTACACAACCTTGTTACAAGCCAGACTCAGGCTGCTTGCCAGGGAAGAAACATTAACCCTGGTTAACTATAATATTGTAACAGCAACCACCATCATGTCTGACACAATGACACTTACAGCTGCAGCAACCACCATCATGTCTGACACAATGACACTCACAGCTGCAGCAACCACCATCATGTCTGACACAATGACACTCACAGCTGCAGCAACCACCATCATGTCTGACACATGACACAAGCTGCAGCAACTCATGTCTGCACTGCACTCACAGCTGCAGCAACCACCATCATGTCTACATGCCTCAGCTGCACACAATCATGTTTGACACAACTGCCACAGCTGCAGCAACCACCACATGTCTAACAACAATGACACTCTGCAGCAACCACCACTGTCGACACAACAAGAACTTACAGCTGCAGCAACCACCATCATGCTGCACAACATGCACTTCAGCTGCAGCACCACCATCATGTCTGCACAATGACACTCACAGCTGCAACCACAGTCGCCACAATGACACAGCTCGAACCACCATCATGTCTGACACAACTCGACAATTTGCTTGCAGACTGCTGCTTCAGTGGCATCAAGCAACTGCAACCACCGACGACCTTACTCCTCAATTAGCGATTAAGTTAATGCTCCTCAACAATTATCTCATCTTAATAATTAATTACCTTTGTCACCGTCCAAGCAGCCCACACTTAGACTAACACAAGTCTAATTATCTAAGCCCATCGTCACCATTAGTCTACCAACTCCTTAATTACCAGCTACAGAATAAATATACCATGAGATGTATTTCTCTCAGCGTATATATACTGAGAGATTACTTTAATCCCTATTTTAGGAATAAAAGTATTTTTGCCTGGTGTTCAAAATGTCACAAGTAGCTTAATGACCCTAGTGTAATCAATAGGCATTCAACGTCATCAACCATGTTGAAAATGGTATTAAATACCAACAAGTTGACGATTAAGACATGCACAACAGTCGCATATCTTTATTGTTGAAACGTTTTGCCTACGTGGTAGGCTTCATCAGTCAAATACAGAAAAGAGTTTATTGTAGACAGCTGAAATAGTGGCGAGGTAAAGATGATGTAATCAGTTCGTCAACCTTGGAGAGAGAGTTTGCTGGGGGTCAGTCCCTCAGATATCCGACTGTTGCACTTGTCTTAATCGTCATTAACTATTTTTAATTAAAAGGCAGACTAGATGTGTTGCAGTACCAGCGCGTCCCAAGTCATTTTTGCCTGTACCCCTACCCAAGCTTTGAGTACCCCTACCCAAGCTTTGAGTACCCCTACCCAAGCTTTGAGTACCCCTACCCAAGCTTTGAGTACCCCAGCCACGTAAGAACCCTCAGAACCCTCCAGAGGCAGAGAGGCAGCAGCTTTAAGAGACCCAGGAGCTATAAATCAACTCTCCCAAGTGGTCCAGGAGTCGTATATCAACCATCGAGAGGCGCAGAAGCTGAGACTCAACCCAGCCAACACGGAATTTTATGTGGCAATACACGCGGAAAATCAGAAGAGCGACAAGACACATTACTTCTGTAAGACGTAGCATGTAGCACCGTACATGTATCCATGTTTCACGGACTGTAACACCCTCAAACACATCACATATAGAACTCTTGTAAATACTGGTAATTCATAAAAACAATGAACATACAATGAACATACTTGTTATAAAGTTTCGTGTAAAACAGTGTAAACACGCTACTGCGCAAGTTACCACCAGGGCTGACTGACCTAAATTTGCCAAACTTCAACATGCCATAAAATGGTAAGTTTGTCGTTGTTTTTTATTGTTCTATGTTATATTTAATTTTCAAAGCTCTATAATCTTGTAAGATATTTTTTTTAAACACTGCTCACAGCAGGTCTGGAACCAGTGAAGAGGCGGGGCCAGGAGCTATGAATCGGCTCCTGCAACCACAGTTAGGTTAGTACAGCTTCCAAATATGCACAGATTAAGTGTCCAGAGTTTGAAGCCTAGAAGAAGATGCATTACACAATCATCGCATTGAAACCCACATCCTAATTTGCTTAATAAAACTGGTAAATTATCAAGTAAACAGCTCAAAATCAAGGCATACAGGAGTGCTGAAAGTCCGAGGCCCAGTGGAAGAGACTTTCTTAAGGTATCGCACGACAACTGCTACACTACTGTCGTGTAAATTGTATATATGACCCTAGTGTGACAGGAGGGTAGTACCTTCCTGGATGGTTGTGACAGGAGGGTAGTACCTCCCTGGATGGTTGTGACAGGAGGGTAGTACCTCCCTGGATGGTTGTGACAGGAGGGTAGTACCTCCCTGGATGGTTGTGACAGGAGGGCAGTACCTCCTGATGGTTGTGACAGGAGGTAGTACCTCCCTGGATGGTTGTGACAGGAGGGTAGTACCTCCCTGGATGGTTGTGACAGGAGGGTAGTACCTCCCTGGATGGTTGTGACAGGAGGGTAGTACCTCCCTGGATGGTTGTGACAGGAGGGCAGTACCTCCCTGGATGGTTGTGACAGGAGGGTAGTACCTCCCTGGATGGTTGTGACAGGAGGGTAGTACCTCCCTGGATGGTTGTGACAGGAGGGTAGTACCTCCCTGGATGGGTGTGACAGGAGGTAGTACCTCCCTGGATGGTTGTGACAGGAGGGCAGTACCTCCCTGGATGGTTGTGACAGGAGGGTAGTACCTCCCTGGATGGTTGTGACAGGAGGGTAGTACCTCCCTGGATGGTTGTGACTATCCACACAGCCAGACTGGCTGTGTGGATAAAGTACTGTGTACTCTGATGCTATGGACAAATAATTATTATTATAATCAGGGGGAGCGCTAAACCGCTGGGATTATAAGCGCCTGAGGGGTGATGGGAGGTATTCAGGCTTAATTCAAGGAACTGGAGCACAGATTCAATTCCCTAGATCAAGAGCCCCTCACCAGCATCAAGGTGAGGGGCTCTGTCCACAGCACCCCTCAAGGGGTGCTGTTCACAGAGATATAATTTTGCAAATAATATCGCCTGTTTGCGAATTGTTAGGCACATCAAGAGATATGTACTCATGTGTACACACACATACGTACGTACATGCATGCAGATTGTGGTTTTAAATGTGCGTTGTGAGCATTAAAATGTTTAAAGACTATATACACTGTCTCTCAGTCTGTCCTTGAAGATCATTAAGCGTACACTTGTTAACGTTTCAGAGTGTTGCCTTGAGCTGTCGCTCAGCTGTCTCCACTTGAAGTTAAAATGCTGTCATAACCCGTCAGAAATATTGTTGAAGGGAGCCTCAGCCTGGCCTAGTGTGGCCCAGTGTGGCCTAGTGTGGCCCAGTGTGGCCTAGTGTGGCCCAGTGTGGCCTAGTATGGCCTAGTGTGGCCTAGTGTGGCCCAGTGTGGCCCAGTGTGGCCTAGTGTGGCCTAGTGTGGCCCAGTGTGGCCCAGTGTGGCCTAGTGTGGCCCAGTGTGGCCTAGTGTGGCCCAGTGTGGCCTAATGTGGCCCAGTGTGGCCTAGTATGGCCTACTGTGGCCCAGTGTGGCCCAGTGTGGCCTAGTGTGGCCCGCTTCACACATACTGAGGACTGTACGTAACATGTACAATCACTTCTACAACAATCATCACTCCTCACAGCACCTTCCTCCACACCAGTCAGGGGCTCTTGATATGAGGGACTCTTGATTTGAGGGGGCTTTTGATACTAGGAGCTCTTGATACAGGGGGCTCCTGATACTAGCTCTTGATACGAGGGGCTCTTGATCCAAAGAACTGAACGTGACTTCCCTCACCTTGGATCGGAGTTGATCACCTACCATTCGGAAAGGCGCTACATGAACCCCTACGGGTTTATCACTCTCCTACACCGTGGATTTATTAACAATAACATCAAAGTGTCTCGAAATTTAAAAAAAAAAAAATATTATGCTGATTATTTCTTTTTTATTAACACCAGAAGAGACATAACACTCTGAAGACAACTCAAACATCCTATCACAACACGGAGGAACTGACTTTAAATGGCTGGTGGTTAAATGGACAGGAGCTGTGAATCGACACCTGCAACCACAAATAGGTAAGTACACAAACAGTGTTGCAAGTCAGGTGTGTTCGGACACCTAGCGGAGAGGTGGGCAACCAGGGGGAGGAGTGTACCACCTCCTTACAACGAACCTGGCGCAGCACTCGACGCTCAAGAGAAACTCGAGTTAGCGCCCACAATTCACCCCTCAATGGCCATACAAAACTCGGTTACCACCCACAATTCATCGTCACTGGCCGGCACAAAGAAGATCTATGTTGTTGTGGGGAGAGTTGAGAGTGACCCAGCCAGAGGCCCCTCTGACGTGTTTACTGGTAACCTTTTCTTAAATTGCGGTGGAGTACATTGTGGAAAGTGGTGGTAGATAGTGGTAGATGATGGTAGATCGTGGTAGATGGGAGTAGATGATTGTAGATGGTAGATAGTGGTAGATGATGGTAGGTGCCATATTGTGAAAGATGGTGGAAGAATCATTGTAGCCAGGCATTACAACAGAATCACTGTAGCCAGGCACTGCAGCAGAATCATTATAGCCAGACAGTGCAAGAGAATCATTGTAGCCAGGCACTGCAGCAGAATCATTGTAGTCAGGTACTGTAGCAGAATCATTGTAGTCAGGTACTGTAGCAGAATCATTGTAGCCAGGCACTGCAGCAGAATCATTGTAGTCAGGCACTGTAGCAGAATCATTGTAGTCAGGCACTGCAGCAGAATCATTGTAGTCAGGCACTGTACCAGAATCACTGTAGTCAGACACTGTACCAGAATCACCGTAGTCAGCCACTGTACCAGAATCATTATAGTCAGGCACTGTAGCAGAATTATTGTAGTTAGGCACTGTAGCAGAATCATTGTAGTTAGGCACTGTACCAGAATCACTGTAGTCAGGCACTGTACCAGAATAATTATAGTCAGGCACTGTACCAGAATCATTGTAATCAGACACTGTACCAGAATCATTGTAGACAGTCACTGTACCAGAATCATTGTAGTCAGTCACTGTAGCAGAATCATTATAGTCAGTCACTGTAGCAGAATCATTGTAGTCACTGTACCAGAATCATTGTAGTCAGTCACTGTAGCAGAATCATTATAGTCAGGCACTGTAGTAGATTCACTGCAGTCACTGTACCAGAATCATTGTAGTCAGGCACTGTACCAGAATCATTGTAGTCAGGCACTATAGCAGAATCATTGTAGTCAGGCACTATAGCAGAATCATTGTAGTCAGGCACTGTAGCAGAATCATTGTAGTCAGGCACAGTAGCAGAATCATTGTAGTCAGGCACTGTAGTAGATTCACTGCAGTCACTGTACCAGAATAATTGTAGTCAGGCACTGTACCAGAATCATTGTAGTCAGGCACTGTACCAGAATCATTGTAGTCACTGTACCAGAATCATTGTAGTCAGTCACTGTACCAGAATCATTGTAGTCAGTCACTGTACCAGAATCATTGTAGTCAGTCACTGTACCAGAATCATTGTAGTCAGTCACTGTACCAGAATCTTTATAATAAGGCACTGTACCAGAATCATTATAGTCAGGCATTGTATCAGAGTCATTACAGGCCATCAATCAAGACTGATAGACTAATTACATTGACTCCAGGCTGAGGAACTGATTACCTCAAACTCCTTCTGAGCTTCACCATTCTCCTTTCTACTGGACTGATGAAGCCACTGTGTGGCGAAACGTTTCCTCAATAAAGATACCCAAGTGTTGTACATGTGTCTAATTCATCAACTTGTCGGCACTCTGAACTATTTATCTAGAGCAAGAAGGGATCATCTTCTGGGTATGGTTCTCTCAGTGGAACGTGATCTTGTATAAATTTCATAAATCTTTCATAAATGAGATAACGTTTTAATTTCCAGGATATAAAACTTGGTATGGAAACAACCTCAGCACTGAGTTGCAAGTGTTAAGTGTCCCAGACCAGTGTGTCAGTAGCCTGTGTCCACATCCTGGAGTAAATGAATATTTTGCCTTTGTAAGTAAAGTGTGTCTGTATACACACTTGGGCGTGAAGTACCGTAAGTCCTCACTTAACGTCGTTCTGTTCAACGTCATTTCGTTATAACGTTGAGAAAAATTTTATTCCCCGCTGGGGCCAGTGTCTGTGTTTACACGTTCGTTGTTGAACTTTTCGCTTTGCAAAACATTTATTCCTTGATTTAACCTGTTGCAATGAGTGTTAAAAGGTGCACTGTGCACCCCTGATGTTTATATAAATTAGCCAATGGTAAAATTGGTTTAGTTATAAGTCGTTTCGCTTAAAATCGCAGTTTCCAAGAGCCTTTCGACGCATCATGTATGGTGGGGCCACTAGCGTCTCGGGAGGCTGGTTAAATGTCCCGGGTTAGTATAACGATAAGTTATTTGGAGTGTTCTTGGTAGCGGGAATGCAAGTGATAAGGCTTCGGAGGCTTCTACTTTATTTGTATAAAGTGCGAGGTACACAGGCTGTGTTAGTGGCCATGGCCCGGGTGGGCCATGCCTTGCGAGGAAGAGAGTAATGTCTGGGCGCCAAATGAGAGAGGAACATGGTGGAGCTGACTGAGGTGAGTATAGGCCTACAGGTGGCAGCACAAGCATGGCGCGAAATATGAACTCAGCTGGCAGACAGCATATGCTCTGCAGGCAGACAGCATGGCTGTCTATGCAGACAGCACAGGCTGTCTACATTAGATCCCCGGCTAGTCGCAGTATTATGTATACAAATGAGGTCCGGAGAAGTAGATAAAAAAAGGGCTTCAAGGGAAAACATTTGAATTTATCCATGAAGCCATTTAAATATTCCACCTCTGTCACCTTATCTTTTTTATAAATGACTAAATATACTTTAATATATATTTTATTATGCATTATTTACAAGCATTATCCCAGACTAGCGCAAGACTCGAACCTGCGCACTCTGCATCACAGTACTGTGCCACTCAACCAAACCTCACGTGAGCCTGCTGGTGTTGCAGTGCTGTGTGTTGCAGTGTTGTGTGTTGCAGTGCTGTGTTGCAGTGCTGCGTGCTGTGTTGCAGTGCTGCGTGCTGTGTTGCAGTGCTGCGTGCTGTGTTGCAGTGCTGCGTGCTGTGTTGCAGTGCTGAGTGTTGCAGTGCTGCGTTCATTGTGTTGCAGTGCTGCGTGCTGTGTTGCAGTGCTGCGTGCTGTGTGTTGCAGTGCTGCGTGCTGTGTTGCAGTGCTGCGTGCTGTGTGTTGCAGTGCTGCGTGCTGTGTGTTGCAGTGCTGCGTGCTGTGTGTTGCAGTGCTGCGTGCTGTGTGTTGCAGTGCTGCGTGCTGTGTGTTGCAGTGCTGCGTGCTGTGTTGCAGTGCTGCGTGCTGTGTGTTGCAGTGCTGCGTGCTGTGTAGCAGTGCTGCGTGCTGTGTATTGCAGTGCTGCGTGCTGTGTAGCAGTGCTGCGTGCTGTGTTGCAGTGCTGCGTGCTGTGTGTTGCAGTGCTGCGTGCTGTGTGTTGCAGTGCTGCGTGCTGTGTTGCAGTGCTGCGTGCTGTGTGTTGCAGTGCTGCGTGCTGTGTGTTGCAGTGCTGCGTGCTGTGTAGCAGTGCTGCGTGCTGTGTTGCAGTGCTGCGTGCTGTGTGTTGCAGTGCTGCGTGCTGTGTGTTGCAGTGCTGCGTGCTGTGTTGCAGTGCTGCGTGCTGTGTAGCAGTGCTGCGTGCTGTGTTGCAGTGCTGCGTGCTGTGTGTTGCAGTGCTGCGTGCTGTGTGTTGCAGTGCTGCGTGCTGTGTGTTGCAGTGCTGCGTGCTGTGTGTTGCAGTGCTGCGTGCTGTGTTGCAGTGCTGCGTGCTGTGTAGCAGTGCTGCGTGCTGTGTTGCAGTGCTGCGTGCTGTGTGTTGCAGTGCTGCGTGCTGTGTGTTGCAGTGCTGCGTGCTGTGTGTTGCAGTGCTGCGTGCTGTGTGTTTCAGTGCTGCGTGCTGTGTGTTGCAGTGCTGCGTGCTGTGTAGCAGTGCTGCGTGCTGTGTTGCAGTGCTGCGTGCTGTGTGTTGCAGTGCTGCGTGCTGTGTGTTGCAGTGCTGCGTGCTGTGTTGCAGTGCTGCGTGCTGTGTGTTGCAGTGCTGCGTGCTGTGTGTTGCAGTGCTGCGTGCTGTGTGTTGCAGTGCTGCGTGCTGTGTGTTGCAGTGCTGCGTGCTGTGTAGCAGTGCTGCGTGCTGTGTTGCAGTGCTGCGTGCTGTGTTGCAGTGCTGCGTGCTGTGTTGCAGTGCTGCGTGCTGTGTGTTGCAGTGCTGCGTG